>JAGFPH010002530.1:0-11406 GCA_018207615.1 Philaenus spumarius | reverse complement strand
CCAGGAAAAACTTCCCGCCCTCAGAGTCTGGCATATTTACGGATTCCACTAAGTAAAGTCATTCATATTAAACCTGACTGGAATGGATCACGTGAGGAGCAATATTTAGGCCTACTTCATATTTGTTTAAAAAGTAAACAGGACGTGTGGAGTTAGATTCCAGGAAAAACTTCCCGCCCTCAGAGTCTGGCATATTCCAATAAAATCATACTGTAACCACAGTATTATTATACGAATCATCTTACAAGAGACAAGTGCAAGTTTGAAATACATCGTGCTGTTCAAGTTGAAAGTAAAGAAGTAATTTCAGTTTCAAAGCAATCTACTAGGAAGATAGATTTTGTTTTTAGATTCATCCAACAAATCTCGATTTCCGTTTTTTTATTACAGTATGTGATTTCACTTTAATTTCCTTACACAAATAGTTTTATTAATTAATTATGAAATAGTTTTCTTCCCATGTTGCACAATTTTAAGTTTCAAGTATTTACACGATTTTCGGACCCTTGTTCTAATAGGGTTATTCAATTCTTAATTAATTATTCCATTAATTACAACCCCTTCCCCCCAGCAAAACCCTGATTTGATTATCTCCGCTTATTTAAACTTTGCTCAGAACCCCTTTTGCAAATCCCGATTGCTCCCCTGCAATTAAATAACAAATTAATAAAGATTGTACTTAGCATATGAATATTTTTCGTATACTTTAACTTTAGCCAGACCAGACATAACCAAAGCGTTTATTTCGAGGGATGTACATTTATTATACAAATTATATCTGCTAGGATCCATGAAATAAGTTTGAGTACAATTTTCTGCCAATCCTAACATAACACTTTCACTTAGGTTTTTCGACGCGTTTCGGAGTTCCTCCATTATCGAGTCCTATTTCAGTACTGGATTCATCCGTTATGGAATCGTCTAGATATAGTTATAGTGGCGTGGCTAACTACATTTAATCCTATTTCTGAATGTTACCTTTCTATTCAAAATGAGGAATTTTGGGGCGTAGCCGAAAATGTTGCAAAGGGAATACGCAACTTGCCACATATATAATTAGAAAAGGAATGTTTCTAATGAAATACGTTTCAGATAAAATTTACTAAAATCGATAGTTGACCGAGCGTAAGCGAGGTCTCCGTTTTAACTCGACCATTCGGCATTTCGTCTGTGTGTCTGTATGTCTGTGTGTCTGTGTGTCTGTCTCACGATTACGGCCAAACTCCTTGACCGATTTTGATGATTTTTTGCATGAATGTTTCTTATTCATAGGCCGAGCCATGTATATACACGGTTTTTTTCCATTTTTCATTTTTAACCTCTTAAATAAAATAAAAATGGCGGTCGGACCGTTTCTCTCGGTGTAAGCTTTTTTCCAAAGCCAATTTGTGGATTAACCGTAAGTCGAATTGAAAAACTAATAACATTTTACTAAAAGAAAATAAAATTTTAAACAAAATTGTATTCTTGATTTTTTTCCGTGTCTCTAACGGTAAGCTCACAAAATGGCCGTAAACTTCGAATTTGTTAAAAATCGTCCAAGTTTTTGTATTTCAACCATGTTTTTATACGTTTATTCTAAACCAATTCAAAAGTGTTCCATAGCTTTTTTGTAGATAAAGGTTTAAAGAATTCATATATGCCAGTAAAAAAATTATTAAGTAAAATTAAGAAAGTTATTAGCTCAAGAAACAATCACGTTCAGTAACGAAAGGAAAATGTTTAACTTTAGGCCTACTTAAAAAGTAGTAAAAATTATTGTAATTTTTTTCATAAATGTAAAAAAGTTTCGTAATTTAGTTCTAAATAAAATTGTATACAAATATTTATCAATTTCAAATTTCTTATTTTGAAAACACCAGTTTTTATGTTCCTACTACAAGACTGCTAACAAAACTAGGCCTGTTTTGAATAGTAATTTAGGAATATATCATTTGCCCACAAATGACATATTATTATAAGAAAGTGTAGAGGATAAATCAAAGAATTGAACTGTATACCTGTAAATTATCATTGTAAATTTCATAAAAGTATTTGACTTAGCTTTACTTGAATTACAAAATGAGATAAAACAAATGAAATCTCGCGGCGATAAAGGACATACAAAAAATGACCGTAGGACACCGTGGAAAGTGTTGGTACATGGGTTGAGATCACTATCACGACGTTTTAACATCGTTTGTTTTCATTATTTCTAATATTGGAATATGATATGGAACTTAAGTTAACTTATGATACATTGTTAAGTTTGAGTTATTTATTAAGTATGTAAATATTTAATTGTATGTTGTTCCTCTATAACGCGATATTTTTAACTAGCTTACGCATTATTAACCTAAATGAAATACAATGCCTCTAAAAGAAAATCTTTAGCTCAAGAAACGAAAGTAAAACGAGAACTAGAAATCCCGGAATCCCGGGAATTGTAAATAATGTTTCACTGGCTAAACATTCTGCTTACTTCCTTACTGGCACACTATTTTTAACCTAAGCTCAAAACCACATTTTTTATTTCAACGAGCGAGGTCTACTGTTCACAGAACTACTAGTAATAATATATTTAGGTCCATACACAAAGTACGTTGGAGATCGGACTTTATAGAAACACTTTTCTACTTTTTTTAAGATCTCTAAGTTTGTTACGCTTTTTATTTAAAGTGACACAAGATACGAGCTCCTATGTAAAATTACATTTGAATTTATTCATATGATTGTAATAAAAGCATACAGTGGTCCATTGTTGTGACTTTATTTTGTAACTTATTGTAATGAAACGTAAAATTATTGTAGGAAGTGGAGAGCAGTGTAATATGTTTTTTTTTTATTGCATTATCACACTAAATTGCGCTACGTACCGTTATCAACTCCTATAAAAACGAGTATACGTTCTAGAGTAACAATATAATATAACAACCTAACAACTGGTATACTTAAACAAAACCTACACTCGATTCCACGTTTACCGTGCAGTACAGGTCTGACGGGAGAATAGACATGCTACTACCATTACAAGGAACATCACGTTTATTTTCATGCGGGTTGCGTAAACTGACCGAGCATTGCATGGAAGTTGATGTTTTTCAGTTGACTAGTATAGCTGAGACCAGTCGTATGGATAACATGGCTTATGGGCGCTTTGTACTGCAAGGTGAACGTGGAATCCAGTGTAGCACAGATTATAATTTCTGGTGATATTTACAATTTCTGTTATTGTAAAGTGTTTTTTTGTATGACATTTATAGAAATAATGAAGGTATTACTACTTTATAAGATTTGCTTTGAGGTTATAACATTTTTTAAATACAATTTTTTAACACTAACATATTTTTTTATACAAATTTAAAGAAGAGAAACCCATTCGTTTAACTTTGGAAACATTAGTTCATCTTTGTATAACGTATAAACATATTCGATTATTAATTTCTCCAATATAATATTAGTAACTAATAAATCATTTGATATAGGCTATTAATATGAAAAAAAGCAACAAAAATACAATATTTGTATGTTTATTTTGATGTATATGTGTATAAATATAATATTTCAACAAATATTGCTACAGTTTTATAAAATCATATTTAAATTTTACAAAATTTAACTATTCATTTTTGTTGAAATAACTATTTCTATATTGAATTTTTATTGAAAACAGAAACGATAAACTATTCTATGAGGAAATTAGATTTATTTTTATAATTTAGATACAAATGTATTCAAATGAGGATTCGGAAACAAATAAAAATCAGTTTAAGTTACCGTATAACTAATTTTTCGAATCCAAACAGTTTTGGCATTATTGAAAAAGTTCTCTTCAGCACGAACTTTTCTCCTAATTTAAAAGTTAAATTAGCCGTCTGTATAAGTGCCACACAACTTTAAAGCTGGAAATAATCCTTTGTAAAATCCCATCCAAAACTTTGTATTTGCTTTGAGGGGGAAATATAACGATTTGAAGTTGTTGCAACTGTGTCTAGAGTTTAATTTGGTCGTGGAAGCTTTATAAAATCGTTTTTAGTTTGAATACCTTAGGACCTTTGGAAAGTGACTATGCCCGAAAGCAAGGATTACAAATCTATTATTCAAGAGGACGCATATACAAATATAGAAATAATTCGATTACGCAACTGAACCGCTTACGTGAGATGAGCGTATTTCCAAAATTAAGTTTATATTATTTTAGGTTTTCAACCGACTGATTGGGAATTTGGTCTACTCACGAAGGCGCTGATTAGCTTAGTTGCTTCGTCTACGAAAATATATTAGTAGAATTTGGTTGCACCTAAGCCTCCAGCTTTGACTCATTCGTTGCTTTGTTCCACTCGTAGCGGAAAAATCGTTTTGCGAGTTTGCACCTAGACTTAATGGCCTCAGAGTTTTTGTGCTTCGCTTCGCTCTCAGTGGTTTGCATCCCGGCCGTCGGCCTCGTGACAGAAGCTGCGACCAAAGATAAAATACTTTAGTGGATTTGAACCAATTATTTTTATGGTGTTTTATGTTTTTATCGACTTTGGGGATATCAAACTAGCTATAAGGTCGTGTATATAAAAAAAAATTGTATTATAATCTCTTATATTTAAATTTTTACATAAACCCAAAAAAAGTATAATTTTTGTACGTAACATTGCATAAAAACAAAAATACGGTCAAAATAAAGGCTTCCGGATATTGGATTTTGTTGGCTGAAGAACTCGTCTGAGATACGTAGACACCAAACTTGTATTATTTGCGACGAGGTTGGTGTGGTTTTCTTGGTTTCCTCAATTTTTTTAAAGATATAATTTAATTTTCTGTTCTGTAGGTGAACTGTGTTTTGGAGTGTAACATTTTTAAATACATAAAATGATTTTTAATATATGCAGGGTGGAACAAAGTTAGTGTTAAACGTTTTATGTGGATAAAGTAGGTACTAAATGTAGTAAAAACTACTTATTTAAAAATTTCCTATTCAAAAAATTATGAACAACAGATCTATTTTTTTCAAATTTTGTAGCTACTTTAATCAAAAACCCCTAACTGTCTCGGCATGTAATGACTGGCATTGATATTGTAATTACATATTCGAATTCCACATACAATTTTCAATAAAAACTACTACATTATTAATAATTTTGACTTAATTATTGGTTTGAAATGACCTTTTAAAGTTCAAAAAATGTTTTAAACAAGCATAAAACAGTATCGATTTTATCTGAGAACATGGCAAATATTTTTTAAAACTTTGCCATTTAAGTAGCTTTAAAAAAATGCACTGCACTTTTGGTTTAGTTATAATTTAGTTGAAATAATAAGGATTATCTAAAGAATAGTAAAAATATTAATAAGAGCATTATATTGAATATCAAGCTCATGTCAGGTAATCGGACACAATCAGCTGATTAAGCGATCATATGGTTCTATTATTGTACAGGTGGATTTTATATTAGCTGCAATTGTTTACTCATAGTGAATAAATTTCTCTTTCTTTAAGTCTTACATTTTCAAGTGTTAAGTGTTTACATGTATAGTATTTTATTATTAAAGATAAATTCTTATTAATAGTTTTGTCATTGAAGTTATATCAGGATGTTTTTTTTCTAACCGTGAGTATGCTGATATGCATTTTGTTTATGGGTTTTGCGATGGAAATGCTTTGGCCGCTCAAATAGGTTACGATTCCCTGAACGAAAAATGCCTAGTTCTCAGGTTTTTACAAGGCATCAAAAAATGTTAGTGGTAAGGGGTTCATTTCGGAAACGGCGGAACGAGGTAGGTCCGGCACAGAATATTGCCATCGAGGAAGATATTCTAGACCGACTTAATAAAAGCCCAGAAATAAGCAGTAACTAGGCAAGTTGCTAACGAAATGGGCACGTCTCACACTAATGTTTTGAGAGTTTAGGGGGAAAAAATAATTACCATCCCTACCATTTTTCTGAAGACAAAGGGTTTGAGCCAAGAGATGATTTCAGGAGAGTTGAATTTTGCAGCTGGCTGCTGAACAGTGAAAATACAATATATTTTTTCTAAAATATCTTGTGGACCGACGAGCGAGGCTCTCGTTACGAGGCAAGGTGTGTTTAATACTTACAATATGCACCTTTGGGCAACAGAGAATCGGAAAGGAGCCATGGAAACTTCATTTCAACGACGTTTCACAAAAACCATGTTTGGGCAGGAGTGATTGGGGATCAATTTATAGGACCCCACATCTTTGAAGGGAATTTTAAGTATCTACTTAAAAAGTTTAACACTAACTTTCTTCCACCCTGTATATGTTCACCTTTTAAACTACAACCTAATTTAAATAAGATGTACTGTTTTCATAACAGATAATTTTAAAACTGTAATACCATATAAAGTAGTAATATTTCGTTTATATAACATTCTACACTACTGAACACTCATTTCTCCATAGCTTATTATTCAGCTCTTAAACCCATTATTACTGTAAAAAAACACATAGAAAGAGTTTTGTTATTTAGGTCTAAAACCGATTCTTCACTAGCCCTTTTTAGAGCAATGGGCATACTGCTGTTGAGGTATTTGTATGTTTTTAAATTACTAGTAGACTTTTACAGGTGCTAAGTGGTTTTATAAATAATTTTCACAGAAGGCGAAATTCTTTAAGCAGGTAAATAGTATGCCAATAAATTGTTAAAAACTAAATTAACAGCAGTTAAAAATCATTTTTGTATAGAGAGGATTTTGTTTAACATATTACCAGTAGACGTTCAAAGTAGAAGTAATTTAACCAGTTTTTAAAATCCGTGAAACTATGGCAATATTCAGTGAAAGTACCGACCTAGAGTTGAGGTGAAACATATAGTGTTGATGTTGTTTTGGAATGTATGTCATGCATGTGTGAGTGTGTGTAGATTATATCTTATTTATAAGTGTGTTTGTGTAAGTGTGAATTTGTATTCTTTATCCAGTTTTTTTAAAGTTAGTTTTATTGTTAAGGCATCTATTGCATTTGTATACATTGCTTAATGGTAATGGCACTGTGGCTGATCACTTTTATTTTCATTTAATTTTTAGATTTAAAAATAATGATGATAAATAATATTGACCATCATATGCCACATGTGCCTAAGGATTACCTATTTTTCACATGATAGCATGAATTTGAATGTAAAGAAAATCTTAGTCTTGTTCTTTTTTCAATTTTAAGTCTATGTGATATTTTTATTGTGATCTATAATCAGTTATATTGTATTTTGATAGTGAAGAAATAAATACTATTAATGTTGTTATTACGGAATTATTTTTATTAGCGATAACTCTCATCTTTCCCAATATAAATTCAACTTTCTCCGCATAGCAAGAAAAAGACCTTGGACCTACATTTGCATGTTTTACGAACATTAATAAAGGCCAGACATGAATAATGTATTCTTATACAATTGGGTGTTACAGAAAATTGCAGTCGTTAAGGCGTCAGTCTTGTGCATATTTGATGAAAGTAATTCCTCCATAAATAATTCAGCCTTAATGTAATTTGGGGAAGGTTGGTTCCTTATTCAGTATTGTTGGATAATATTTTACAAATAGTTTAGAATTATTCATACAAGCTGTTCATTTTTAAAAGTAATCTAATCTGAAAATGATTTGTGAAAATAATTGACCAAGCGAAGCGAGGTCTCCGTTTTAGCTCGACCGTTCGGCATTTTGTCTGCGTGTCGGTCTGTCTGTCTCATGATTACGGCCAAACGCCTTGACCGATTTTGATGATTTTTTGCATGAATATTCCTTATTCCTAATTCGAACGATGAATGTATACGGTTTTTTATTTTGTTTATTTTTAACCCCTTAGTTAAAATAAAAATGGCGGCCGGACTGTTTCTCTCAGTGTAACCTTTTTTTAAAAGCCAGTTTGTGGCTTAACCGTAAGTCGAATGTAAAAACTAATAACATTTTACGAGTAGCAAATTTTATTTTCAACAAAATTTTATTCTTGATTTTTCCCTATCTCTAACGGCAAGCTCACAAAATGGACGCAAACTTCAAATTTGTTCAAAATAGTCCAAGTTTTTGTATTTTACCCATGTTTTTTTTATACAATTATTCTAACCCAATTCAAAAGTGTTCCTTAGCATTTTTGTAGATAAATGTTCAAAGAATTCATAGGGCCTATATGCCAGTAAAAAATTATTGAAGTAAAATTAAAAAAAGTTATTAGCTCAAGAAACAAGCATGTTCAGTAACGGAATTTAAAAGTTTAACTTTAGGCCTACATAATAAGTAGTAAAACGTTTTTGTAATTTTTTTCATAAATGTAAGAAGTTACGTAATTTAGTTCTAAATAAAACCGTATAAAATATCTATCAATTTCAAATTTCTTATTTCGAAAACACCAGTTTTTATGTTCCTACTACAAGACTGCTAACAAAACTATGCCTATTTTGAATAGTAATTTAATAATACTATATCCTTTGCCAAAAAATTACATGTTATTATAAGAAAGTGTAGAGAATAAATCAAAGAATTGAACTATATACTTGTAAATTATTATTGCAAAAATGTATTTGACTTAGCTTTACTTGAATTACAAAATGAGATGAAACAAATGAAACTTCGTGGCGATAAAGGACATTAATGACAATTTTACAGCGTGGGAAGTGTTGGTACATGGGTTGAGATCACTATCACAACGCTTTAACATCGTTTGTTTTCATTATTTCTAATATTGGAATATGATATGGAACTGTAAATACATTGTTAATTTTTAGTTAGGTTAGGTTAAGTAAGCAAATATTTAATCCTATGTTTTATTTCAGTAACGCGATATTTTTAGCTACCTTACGCATTATTAACCTAAATAAAACACGATACCCCCTAAAAGAAAATCTTTAGCAGTTAAAGCTCAAGAAAAGAAAAAAACGAGAATTAGAAACCCCAGAATCGCGGGAATTGCTAAATAATGTTTCACTGGCTAAACCTTCTGCTTACTTCCTTACTGGCACACTATGTTTAACCTCAGCTCAAAACCACATTTGTTATTTCATCAAGCGAGGTCTACTACTGTTCACAGAACTACTACTATTTTACAAACAGTTTAAGAATATTCAAACAAGCTGTTCATTTTTAAAAGTAATATAATCTGAAAATTATGTGTGAAAATAACATTAAACGTATTCAACAAATTCTATTCGTTTCTTTTTATTCAAGAGTAGTAAGCATTGGTAAAACATCACCCACGGTTGTTACGAAAACTGATTATCTTAAAAAAAATTATTAAATAATTAGACCGAATGTAGTCTCTTAAGGTGCATATTATATACTGGAAGGCAACCCTCTTGCTTCGCTCACAAACCTCCATAGTTACGCGTGGAAAATCATATCTAAACAGATTATTGTATACTCTTATATTTTAACGAGTATGACCATTGATTAGGTTACAGATTTTAGATTTTTATATAGAAGACAGACAATTTTTAAGTTATAAAATGTGATACTGTAAGGCAGTTGTTCAAAGTGTTCAGTTGAACTTCTATGGAAAAAAAATAGCATGATTTTAGTAGTGATAGGTATTTCAATTATAATATAGTAAGACTTATTCGTAGTTTTTGTTTGCAATTACCTAACATAAAATTCAGTTGGCTGTAAAGAATAATTACCTTATTCTAAACCAACCAAGTTGGTTGGTATTGCAATAAACGTGTACGAGTACGTGCTTTAAAGAAACGCGTTTCGGTTCATTATAATCCGAAACTTAAGTTTTTTTTTTTTTTTTTTGAAGTGATACCTTCTATTGGCCCGTTGGGCACTTTCGACTTGGCTATGTTTTCGAAATCTCGCGTCACGCCAGATTTCTCGCGAGATCTTGCATCACGCCAGATTTCCCGCGAGATCTCGCGTCACGCCAGATTTCTCGCGAGATCTTGCATCACGCCAGATTTCCCGCGAGATCTCGCATCACGCCAGATTTCTCGCGAGATCTCGCGTCACGCTTTTGTTTAGACACAAGTCAGATCGTGGAGAGGGAATATTATTAATACATTATTTACATTTATTAGCATAGCAATCAAATTAACACATAAGAATTAGTTAATATAATATAACAACTGATTTCGCCCATCATCTGTAATTCTTAAACAAAACCCAGCGTAGATTATATTTTGGGGTTACGTTTACAACTTCAACCATTAAAATTTCTTGTGATGTTAATTTTCTTATATATTAGTTATACAACTAATGTAGGCTTCTATAACTATAAGTTATATGGACTTCTACACGTTATAAGATTTGCTTTGGGGTTATAAACTGTATATAAAACTAACCTTTGATCATCAATATATTCGTTTATACAAATTTAAAGAAGGATACCTACTGTTTAACTTCGCAAACATTCGTACATCTTTGTATAACATATTTGATTATTAATTTCTTTACTGTAATATTAACAACTTCTAAATCATTTGATCTATCAATATGAAATAAAAGGTAACTAAAAGATAATATTTTTACCTTTCTTTAAATCTATAATAACGGATATAAATAAACAATTTGAACAAATAGGCCTACAGTTTTATAATACTTATAATTGTACACATTTACCGAGTTAAAAATCCCCGTAGTCATAGAAGTTATCACTTCCAACGTGTGGTCTTAAGCACACTCAGTTAATTTTTACTTTCTCCACCCTATACGTAGTATATGGAGAAAGTATTGTTTTCGTCCAAATTTTCGAATTTGAATTTTTAATTGAATTATCTGTTTTGGTGCTCCCAGAACCCCAAAAAATTGTTTAGTGCAATTATCTGTGTTGGTGCTCCCTGAACCCAAAAATATTTGTAGTGGAATCTTTTGTTTTGGTGCTCCCTAAACCCAAAAAAGTGTTTTTTTGGTGATGTCTGTCCGTGTGTCCGTGTGTCCGTGTGTCCTTTGTCTGTAAGGATGTGTACAGAGCTGGAGACCATACCATCGGTCCGATTTTGATGAAATTTGGTATGTAGGCGTAGTTCTGGCATATCTCCAGGCATTTTTTTCATTTTTTCAAATTTTTGATTTTTAAGGGGTTTTACCCTCCCAAAAGTTGCCAAAAAACGAGAAAAATCTAAATTTCTCAAAAACGGCTCTAACGATTTTGATAAAATTTGGCTTATTTGTTGCCCTTAATGTACCCTACCATATGCAAAAAACCGCATCTTTCTAAAAATTCTCGTTTAGGTAATAATAATAATAATAACTGATTTTTTGGTGTTTTTGGCCAAAAAGAAGGTCGTTTTGCAAAATTCTCAAAAACTACTGAACGGATCGGAATAAAATTTGGTATGTAGCTTCCTCTAGGACCATAGGGGCTCACCAAGAAAGGTTTTCAAAAAATTCAAAATTTTAGGGGGGTTTGGGGGGGTTCAAAGTTACTAAATCACGATTTCTATAAACTACTGAACGGATTAGAATAAAATTTGGTATGTAGCTACCTCT
>JAGFPH010002529.1:177915-193465 GCA_018207615.1 Philaenus spumarius | reverse complement strand
TAGTAAGTTTGACCTCATCAAACCCCCAATCAAATTTCGAATTTTTTAAAATCGTTTCTTAGCAAGCACCTAGGGTCCTAGAGGAAGCTACGTACCAAATTTCATTCCAATCCGATTGGTGGTTTTTTTTAGTAACTTTGACCCCAAACCCACCTAAAATTTCGAATTTTTCGAAAACCTTTCTTAGCGAGCACCTGATGCCCTAGAGGAAGCTACATAACAAATTTCATTCCAATCCTTTCGGTGGTTTTCTTTAGTAACTTTTACCCCCCCCCCCAAACCACCCCTAAAATTTCGAATTTTTTTTAAACCCTTTCTTAGTGAGCACCTAGGGCCCTACTGGAAGCTACATACCAAATTTCGTTCCAATCCGTTCTCTGGTTTTTGAGATTCCGTGATCAGTTGGTGAGTGGTATTTGGATTGTATATATTTGGTGGTCTGGGACCTAGGGTTAAAAAATTTTTTTGGGTGATAGAACAACATAAATGCAACTTGAATACACAAAAATTTACGCTAGGTCCAGACCACCCCGTATATAGATTACCATTGGAAAGATGAGCTTCTGCAGTGACTCGTATGATGAAACATAAGGTCAGAAGAGGTCATTGAGCACCGATCTCGGTCCCCAGATCCCGTTTTGGGGTGTAATTAAATTAATGTTCATATATGTGTTTGTATACGCGTATATTCGCATTTTGCGTCCGATTTGGTACACACGATGGTTTTCTACGTCGCTCGACCGAGTTCGTTAGCCAAAAAATCAACAACTGGATGAACGTTTTTTGAAAGGGTATAACCGTTTTTGGGGATTTTTTTTTGTAGTAGAATAAGAATTTGTTAGTGTTGTATCTACAAAAAATAATATATGAGGTTATTCTGCGCATTTAGTTTTCTTATACGACCTTATAGTCCTGGTTCCTCAAACTCTATCAAAACGTTAAATAAAATAAAAGTACCCGGTTCAAATCCACGTGGGCAGCTTTTGACCCCAATTTTTTCCGTTGCAATTTTGACCGGGTGCGTTTATGGTATTTTATTTTTAGATCGATTTTGGGAGAACCAGACGATCCATAAGGTCGTATAAAAAAACGTGCACAATAATCTATTATATTTATTTTTTAGACATAACTCCAAAAAGTTTCATTCTTGTACGAAAAATCTCCAACAAATTTACTTTCGGCCAACAAACGTGCTTCCGGTAAACGAACTCGTCCGAGCCACTTAAAAAACCAACATGTGTTCCTAATTTTGAAATAAACGTACGTAAAATGCGAATATATGTGTACATATATACGAAATTTTTAATGAAACCCCAAAACTGGTTCTGGCGACCATGATCGGTGCTCATTGGCTATTCCCGAACTTAGGTCTGACGATAAGAGTGACTGCATTATCTAATCTTCACTAATAAGTAATGTCCAAGGCGGTTGTTTTTTAAAAAGAAATACTGTCGGGTCATTAGTATGATTACGATCCTTAACGGCGCTAAATAGTCTGGAGTGATGCCAAATTGAAACTGTTGATAGCTGTTAAAAACAAGAACACGTACTTTTTTGAGTTAAAGAGGTTATTCCATCTTGTAATTGAATCTTTTATTTTACCAAGGACTCGGAAATACACTCACTTAAATAGGTCATGTCACTTTTGTAAGAGTTGTAATTATTTAATTTAGTGTGGGTAATATCATCAATAATACAGGCTTTGAAAGAAATAATAGGAACGGGTGAGATCATTTGTCCACAGGTTTTTTTATCATCACTATTTTATAAAAGTCTACAAATTTCCTCCTCCAGAATCGGGTTTGGGCCTAGAAAGTTGATGGGTTCTTGTATTACTTCATTGGTTAATAATTATGTTATATTCATATTTTTAGAAAATTGATTAGTTCTTGTATTATTTCTTTGAGACATATTTCTAGAATGTTGATCAGTTTGTGTATTTCTTCTTTGGTTAATAATTATGTTAAATTCATATTTCTAGAAGGTTGATTAGTTCTTGTATTATTTCTTTGGTATATAATTATGTTTGAGACATATTTCTAGAATGTTGTTCAGTTTGTGTATTTCTTCTTTGGTTAATAATTATGTTATATTCATATTTCCAGAAGGTTGATTAGTTTGTGTATTTCTTCTTTGTTTAATAATTATGTTATATTCATATTTCTAGAAGGTTGATTAGTTTGTGTATTTCGTCTTTGGTTAATAATTATGTTATATTCATATTTCTAGAAGGTTGATTAGTTTGTGTATTTCTTCTTTGGTTAATAATTATGTTATATTCATATTTATAGAAGGTTGATTAGTTCTTGTATTACTTCTATGGTTAATAATTATGTTTGAGAGATATTTCTAGAAGGTTGATTAGTTCTTGTATTATTTCTATGGTTAATAATTATGTTTGAGAGATATTTCTAGAATGTTGATCAGTTTGTGTATTTCTTCTTTGGTAAATAATTATGTTCTATTCATATTAATTTCTAGAAGATTGATTAGTTCTTGTGTTTCTTCTTTGGTTGGTAATTATGTTTGAGGCATATTTCTAGAATTTGGATGAGTTTTTGTATTTCTTCTTTGGTTAGTAATTATGTTCTATTTATATTAATTTCTGAAGGTTGATTCGTTCTTGTGTTTCTTCTTTGGTTAGTAATTATATTTGAGGCATATTTCTAGAATTTTGATGAGTTTTGTATTTCTTCTTTGATTAGTATTTTGTTCTATTGATATTAATTTCTAGAAGATTGATTAGTTCTTGTATTTCTTCTTTGGTTAGTAATTATGTTCTGTTCATATTAATTTCTAGAAGATTGATCAGTTCTTGTATTTCTTCTTTGGTTAGTAATTATGTTTGAAGCATATTTCTAGAATGTTGATGAGTTTTTGTATTTCTTCTTTGATTAATAATTATTTTCTATTCTTATTAATTTCTAGAAGGTTGATTAGTTTGTGTATACCTTCTTCGGTTATTAATTATGTTTAAAACATATTAATTTCTAGAAGATTGATTAGTTCTTGTGTTTCCTCTTTGGTTGGTAATTATGTTTGAGGCATATTTCTTCTTTGATTAGTATTTTGTTCTATTGATATTAATTTCTAGAAGATTGATTAGTTTTTTTATTTCTTTTTTGATTAGTAATTATGTTCTATTCATATTAATTTCTAGAAGATTGATTAGTTCTTCTATTTCTTCTTTGATTAATAATTATGTTTGAGGTAAATTTCTAGAATGTCGATGAGTTTTTGTATTTCTTCTTTGGTTAATTATTATGTTCTATTCATATTAATTTCTAGAAGGTTGATCAGTTCTTGTATTTCTTCTTCGGTTATTAATTATGTTTGATACATATTTCTAGAAGGTTGATTAGTTGTTTTATTTCTTTTTTGGTTAATCATTATGTTCAAAACATATTTCTAGAAGGTTGATCAGTTCTTGTATTTCTTCTTTGATATTTTTATAATCATTTTAATAATTTGCTATTTTGGTTTATGTTGCTTTGTATAGTATTAATGATTTGTCTAATATGTATCTAAGTTGGCTATATCAAAAGACACTTATGTGTATCTTTGTCTTATTTTTTATTTTGTATTTTATCTATTAGATCTAAGTTCTTCTAAAAATATTTGCAAATTTAATTTATTTCTTAACTGTAGAACTGTTATAGTAGATCTCACGAAAACAATCTAAAACCTGCTCTTTTTAATTGCCATACAGCCATACAGGAATGATTCTGGCAACATATGACATACGGCATAGTAATAATTTAATATTTGGGAGTGATCAATGAATACGGTCAGTGATATAATGTTAATTTCGTTTTGTTCAGCGATGCATGAACATAAATGAAATCAATAGTTTGCAGTGGTATTACTTATTGTTAGGAGAAAGTATGTGTGAGATTTAGTGACAATATCAGAGTAAATGTTATAGTCGCAAGTGGGTCTAAGCCGAGGAAGAGCTGAAAGTTGTAACGTTAATCAAGATCGAAGGGATTTTACGGCATTTTATTACGTGAACCAATCAGCTGTGTCAACACGTCCCTCTCAAGAGCAAAAATATGAAACAGTGACCTTCAAGTTTCTCTCGGTAACTTCCCAGTGTTATTGTAAATTAATGAAAAAATACTCCAGATTTAGTAATTTAAGAGACTGGTTCCCCAATGCCGTAACTGGTAAAGATAAGGTTGCAATAGGGCTGAAATAAAATTGTAGAAAACTACCGAGTTTTATATTGTTCATTGTGTTTTTAATTAAATCTGAAGTTTAAGTAAAAACGTCTAGATAGAACACCTGGAGAAGTCCGAAATAACAGTTACAAAATAATCCTTTAAATAACTGGTTAATCGTTGGTACCGATAACTCCTATAACCGTTAGTGAAAAATAACTGTTTGTGTCATCTCTAAACTGTAAATGCCCATTAAAACATAAATAAGTACAGGATTTGAACCGGGTACTTTTATGGTAATTTACGTTTTGATCGATTTTGGGGGGAATAAGCTAGCTATAAGGTCTTTTAAAAAAATAAAATGTACAGAATAATATCCTACATTTATTTGTTTATATAAAACCCTAAAAAGTTTCATTCTAGCACAAAATATCCAACTCGACCGTTTGGCATTTCGTCTGTGTGTCTGTCTCACTATTACGACCAAACGTATTGACCGATTTTGATTATTTTTTGAATGAATGTTCCTTATTTCTAGGTCGAGCCATGTTTATATACGGTTTTTTTCATTTTTCATTTTTAACCCCTCAAATAAAATAAAAATGTCGGCCGGACCGTTTCTCTCAGTGTAAGCTTTTTTCCAAAACCAGTTTGTGGCTTAACCGTAAGTCGAATTTAAAAACTAATAACATTTTGTGTGTAGGAAATTAGATTTTCAACAAAATTGTATTCTTGATTTTTTCTGTATGTCTAACGGTAAGCTCACAAAATGGCCGTAGACTTCAAATTTGTTAAAAATCGTCCAAATTTTTGTATTTCAACCATGTTTTTATACGTTTATTCTATACCAATTCAAAAGTGTTCTATAGCTTTTTTTTGTAGATAAAGGTTCATAGAATTCATATGTGCCAGTAAAAAAAAGATTGAAGTAAAATTAACAATGTTATTAGCTCAAGGAACAATCATGTTCAGTAACGAAAGGAAAAACGTCAACTTTAGGCCTACATAAAAAGTAGTAAAAATTTTTCGTAATTTAATTCTAAATAGAACTGTATACAAATATTTATCAATTTCAAATTTCTTATTTTAAAAACACCAGTTTTTATGTTCCTACTACAAGACTGCTAACAAAACTAGGCCTGTTTTTAATAGTAATTTAGGAATATATCCTTTGCCCAAAAATGACATATTATTATAAGAAAGTGTAGAGGATAAATCAAAGAATTGAACTATATACTTGTAAATTATTATTTTATAAAAGTATTTGACTTAGCTTTACTTGAATTACAAAATTAAAACTCGCGGAGATAAAGGACATACAAAAAATGACCGTTGGACAGAGTGGGAAGTGTTGATACATGGGTTGAGATCACTATCACGACGCTTTAACATCGTTTGTTTTCATTATTTCTAATATTGGAATATGATATGGAACTGTATATACATTGTTAAGTTTCAGTTATTTAAGTATGTAAATATTTAATTCTATGTTTTCCCTCAAAAACGCGATATTTGTAGCTACCTTACGCATTATTAACCTACATAAAACACAATGCCCCCTAAAAGAAAATCTTTAGCAGTTAAAGCTCAAGAAGAAAAAAAAACGAGAACCAGAAACCCCGGATGGCGGGAAGTGCAAAATAATGTTTCACTGTCTAAACCTTCTGCTTTCTTCCTTACTGGCACACTATTTTTAACCTAAGCTCAAAACCACATTTGTTATTTCAACGAGCGAGGTCTACTGTTCACAGAAGTACTAGTTACTGCCAGTCAAAAAACGTGCTTTCGGTTTTTGGATTTTTTAAACGTGCTTCCTGTTTAAAATGCAGCCTTTAGATTGCAAACACTTATGTATAGGGTGTTGCTTTTAATGTTGTTCTGGGGACCATGATCGGTGGTCATTTCCTTCTAACAACTTTAGGCCTTACCATAATAAACATACAAAAAACATGTACAAGGAGAAGTTGTTTTCAAAACACAGGTTTTTTTTTAAATTTGTGTAATTTTGGTTAAGTAATTTCAAAGAATTAAAGAAACTATTCTGTATTTGGCAATACGTTTTTGATAATGCAGCAAATTACAACAAAACCTCTGAGAAGAAGCATTGGGATTTAACATGAGACTGGCTATGACTCGTTTTAAAAGTTTCACCCTCTCTGAAACACACGACTGCACAACTTTGACTCAGTTCACACGTAAATGGAAATTCCTTTATTGATTCATCCTCCATCAGACGAACTTGTGTAACTTTTAAACTAAAGTATAACAATCATTTTGGGGAATAAATTGAGTCGTCCAGTTCCAAAACTCGTTTTGTCCTCAGATTTTCAAAATTTGGATTTTGGCACTGTTTAAAGCTCAGCGGTCTTTTTTGTTTCCAATATTATTGCAGGTCCAAATCTCGTTATAAACCACTTAAAAAAAATAGTAGAAAACTTGCTACAGTTCCAAAACTCGTCTTGTCCATGACTGAACTGCGCCAAAGTACGTCAATGTCCATCGGCAAAAACAGGAACGAAAATCGTCGTGTCCGATTAGCTTTCTGTGCATATTCAATAATACAGGTAGGCCTACATACTGCGTTATATGCAAAGCATATGTTTCTTAGTTTGTGTCCGAATTAAAGTGCAATAATTTTGTACTATACCATTGTATTTGGATAACCTAATAGAACTCCGATCCAATGCAATATTTTGTTCCACTGGAAATTCGACTTTTTTGGCGCTATCTATTGGGGAAACGAAGGAAACTGTTTGAAACACCAACGCTACCAATGCTTTCTCCCTATCGCTACCTCGCGGCGCGATCATGTACTATTTCCGCGACAAACTTTTTTCCGGCACACAGCCCCCGTATGGATGCAAGATCTATTTATTATTCATGATCTATGACTATACTCTCTTAACATCTAATTATTAATGATATTGGTTAAATATTTCATAATTTGTGTCATTAGCGAATTTCCATAGGAAAGATGAGCTTTGCAGCCTTGCTAATGTTGGGAGAAGTAAATGAGCACCGATTATGGTCCCCGAATACGTTTTGGGCTGTCATTAAAAATGATATATATATTTAGGCATATCTATATTTATATAAAAGCGAAATACCACTCACTCACTGACTCACTCATCACGATTTCTCAAAAACTAAAGATCGGATTCAATTAAATTTGGTATGTAGCTTCCTCTAGGGCCATAGGTGCTCACTAAGAAAGGGTTTGAAAAAATTCGATATTTTAGGGGGGGGGGATCAAAGTTTAAAAAAAACGATTTCTTCAAAACTACCTAACGGATTGAAATGAAATTTGGTATGTAGCTTCCTCTAGGGCCATAGGTGCTTACTAAAAAAGGGTTTTTAAAAAATTGTACATTTAGGGGGATTTGGGGGGTAAAAATTACTAAATCACGATTTCTCCAAAATTACCGAACAGATTGGAATGAAATTTGGTATGTATCTTACTCTAGGGCCATAGGTGCTCACTAAGAAATGGTTTGAAAAAATTCGAAATTTTAGGGGGGGTTTAGGGGCATCAAAGTTATTAAATCACGATTTCTTCAAAACTACCGAACGGATTGGAATTAAATTTGGTATGTAGCTTCCTCTAGGGCCATAAGTGTTCATTAAAAAAGGGTTTTAAAAAATTGGAAATTTTAAGGGGGTTTAGGGGGTAAAAATTACTAAATCATAATTTAGATCTTTTATTTTTATGACAATAGTGCTTATATTATTTAAGATCTATATATATAAAAGCCAAATACCACTCACTGACTGAACACTTTAAAAAAATACAATTACGTTAAAAAAGACTGAAAATACCAACCACCACGGGCTACGCCGTACGGGTCAGCTAGTACTATATATGTGTTTGCACTCTAACAGCCGAATTGTAAGTCCGTTTTGGTGAAAACTTGGTACACATGTTGGTCGTCTACGTCGCTTGGTCGAGTTCATTAGCAAAAAAAATCGAACAACTTGAAGCACGTTTTTTGACCAGAGGTAAATATTTGTTGAGTTTTCGTACTTCAATGAAACTTTTTTGGGGTTTTATCAAAACAAATTAATGTAGGATAATGTTCTACACATTTCGTTTTTTTTACTCTACCTTATAGATCGGTTGATTCGCCCAAAATCGATCGAAACGTAAAATATCCGGTTCAAATCCACGTGAGGGATTCAACCTTGGGGGCATCTTCTGATCCGAAGCCGACGGCCGAGTTGCTGCGAGCGAAGCGAAAAAGACCATAACCCGAGGCCGTAAGTTCGAGGTGAAAAGTCACAAACCGAGTTTTTCCGCTGCGACTGGAATGGTATAAGCTTCGACTAATGGTAATCGACTTATGGTATAGTAATCGACTTCTATGGTAAGCTAGACGCTTAGGTGCAAACAAATTCCACTAATATATTTCGTACACAGATGCAGCTATTCAGCGCCTTCGTGAATAGGTCAATTTCAAAAATATATGGTTGAAACCGTAAACTTAATTTTGGAAATTCGATCATCTGTTCAACTGGGTCGAATTATTGGTTTTTAAAGAGTTGAGCTATTTAAATTACAAATAGCACTAATTTCAATTCACCATCGTTGCACAGATATGGTTTATTTGTACCCTTGATCCCAACGTACGGATCGTTGAACATGATTGTATACAATGTACACCCGTTATCCAAGAAAGTTTCTAAACGCCGTAATCCTAGGCTTGCGTGTGCCTGCATTTGAATTCCACATTACGTTGAGTGTGAAATGTCTGCAGTAAAAAATCCGTTTATACTGTTCGTTTCCAGGAGCAACATATCCTTTCCATTTCCATTAAAATACATGTTACCGTAACGAGTTTATCATTTTAAAATACACGCTTACTACCAGCTTCAGCCGGGTAAAGTTTAAATAGCTTTACAGAATTTTAAAATTACTTTTGACTGTCTCCAATACATGATTTTACTGTGTTTTTTATTTTATTTTTTTTCATATCACTACTTTCACCGTGCTGTCTATGCGTTTTTAATGTCAAACTCAATATAACTAATTTATTTCGTTGACTTGTTTCGTGAGTAGAGTAAAACCAATCAAAGATATCGTAAAACAGATTTGATCACTGAGAATAAATAATTCGACCACGCAGCTGAACCGCTGACGTGAGTTCAGCAAATTTCCAAATTACGTTTTAGGGTTTCAACCAACAATTTGGGAAATTCACGACGGTGCTGAATAGCTGCAAAATGGTTCGCACGCCATTCCGCATATTGGGGGTATATTTAATACGCAAAGCATTTCGTGCTTCTCACGCCAAACCCCGTATTGGGGTATCTTCAATACACAATGCATTGCGTGCTTCATACGCCAACCCCACGGTAGAATCCACCACATGGCTTTGAACTGGGTACTTCTGTTGGATTTCCGATTGTTGGATTTTTTTGGCTAACGAACTCGAGCGACGTAGACAACTAACATGTGTACCGAATTGAACCGAATCGGACTTAAAATGCGGCCGCTGGAGTATGGTTTGTATAGTTGGGTAGGCACTTGCATTTGTAATCTAATTAGTGTAATGAATATTCAGAAACTGTTTGTCCGGATGATCCCAAACAAGAGTAGGTTGGGACATTCAAAACCATTATTCCTTTCTTTAGGAATACTACCTTTAAGATACTTGTACATTTACAAAGTACTGAAGTTATTTTTGATTTAAAGTGGAGACAGGCAGCTTTCTGGTCGGTGTGACGGGAGGAGGGAACGGTTAAGAAGTGCAGGACATTCTGTAGGGCCAAAGCCTTTTAAGACTTATTTTATGAAGACTTTTTGTTTACTCGGGCAAAAATTGTTTAATGTACCTACTGCATGGCCACATCAAATGTGGAGATTCACTTTCGTGTTTTTTTTGCGAGAATTGAGAAATTGGCTCTTTGAGCAGTAGGATGTTGTTAAATGTACATAGTTAATAGTTATTACATCCATAGTATAGTGATCTTCATGTATTATTTATTTCTCGTACAACGGTCTAAAATATGTTGATAATTTTCGTTATTTTTCCTTTTTTACTTTGTTTTTCTCTCTTGTTTAGAGATGTGAATGTATATTGTCAATATTTGGGTAGAATGCTCCCCGATATTTTTTGGGGGGGAAAATATTTCGGAAAAATCTCTTTGTAAATTATAATTTATGATTTAAGAACTATATATCTTTTGGTTAATTTTTACTTTCTCACTATACTATAATAGTATGGAAGTATAGTGATGGCAAAAAAAAACCATGTTGAGATTTATGTGGAAATATCCGTTTTGGGACCCCCTGAGTCCAAAAAAATGTTTTTTACAAATTTTCTGTCTGTATGTCTGCATGTCTGTATGTATACAAAGCTAGAACGAAAACTGTTCGATCGATTTCAACCAAATTTGCACCAGACATGTCAAGTAGGCCTGTATAGATCCACGAAAAACGTTTTTGAAAAGTTTGAAAAACAACCTCCTTATTGGCAAAAAACCAAAAAATCAGTTATTATTTTTTTATAAAAAAACGGCTCTAACGATTTTGATAAAATTTGACTTATTTGTAGCCCTTAATGTACCCTACCATATGCGAAAACCGCATCTTTCTAAAAATTCTCGTTTGGCTAATAATAATATCTGATTTTGTGGGTTTTTTGGCCATAATTGGGTTGTTTTTCAAAATGATTCCAAACCTTTTTTCATGCATCTATACAGGCCTAATTAACGTGTTTGGTGCAAATTTGTTCGAAATCGATCGAATAGTTTTCTCTCAAGATAATAATAATAATAATAATAATATTTATTAGTTAATCTCCTACTTTAATAAATCACCTCTCCTACCCCACCTACAATTATGAAGTCAGTGAATCTGTTTAATAATTTAAATATTTTTGTGAGAAAGTACATGCCAGTTCCTGGTACCGTTTATTTTCTTACTGCTGTAGTATTTATGTTTCGCAAAATGTACGAGTGGCTATCCCCAAAGAGCCTTTAGGGAGTTTTCTTTGTTTTTGTTATTTTCTCTTCCAGAGTAAGATGGGTTTTTTTTCTTTGAACTGTATATTTTTTTATTTAAGTTAATGTGTTTTTACTTTGAGTTTAAAATAAATAAGAAACTTTTATTGTAATAAGCCGTGTATATTAGTTTTATGTATAGGTCTGCAAGTGCGATTGGGCGAAAGTGTACATATTTAAGAATATGATACAAGTCAAGGTTCACGTTATGTCTGTTGTTGAATTTTTTTTTTTTTTTCTCACTGATTTCTACTGTATAAAATAGCTATAATAGATGTGTTGATATTGTATATGTATTGCTTTTGGAGAAAGTTATAAATAAATAAATTTGAAAAAAATAATAAAAAAGCTAATAGTGGCGTGGATGTATATTCATATTTTGCAACCTGAAAATAAAACTGAAACAATCCAAAATCAGAATGAATAAAACCTCTCCAAAAAGGATTATTCGGCAGAAAAAAAAACAAAAAGCTGACAACAAAAAATAAAGTTAATGCTTTTTTATTTCACAAAATAAAACTTTAATATAATATAAACAATAATTATACATAGCGTGCATTATATTGACAAAATGCAGAGTATAACTTTCTCTCGGGTTTCACTTTCTGTATATTTATAATAAGTGATAACCTACAAGATAAACAGTGAATAGGAGAAATAATTAAAAGAATAAAGTAAAAGATAGAAAATTATATAAAATAAATAGACATCTTGATAAAGTACAACAAACAATCGTAAAGTTACGTGTTACTATTTATTACGTATACGTGTAAATTATTGAAATTACTTTTTAAACAACTTTTTAATTTACAGTTTTACTCTAAAACTAAGACGTTAACTTTCATAAATACATGTTTTTTTGTCATTTATATATTTTTAGTTAGTACAAGGGCCGTATACAGTGGTCTTAAATTCACAAACATAAACACATCTGAATACAAAATAACAATTATATGGGTTTCCATGCTTGATTTCGGAAAATAATTCTCTGGCTTCATTAAACTAAGAATCGGTGCCTTACAACTTAACACATAGGATCTCTCTGTCTTTCTTTATTTGAATTACAATCGATTTAGGAATTACTTTAAATTAGTCTTCTTCTTCTTCTGATTCCGCCGGTGAACTGACTACAGGTGCGGGCGTCTCGTCCGCCGGTGCCTCAGAAGGTGCATCTTCTATTGTGGGTTTGGTGTCTTCAAAAGGTTCTTCCTCGTCCGATTCGGCTTCAGATTTTACATCTTCGGATTCTTTTTTGCCTGTTTTGCTTTCTTCTTCCTGGTGGTCTTCGTCCGCCAATCTGTCTTCTTCCGCTTGTTTCTCTTCGTCTTCTTTGGCTAACTTAGCTTCTTCGGCAAGTCTTTCTTCTTCAGCCAGTCTAGCTTCTTCGGCTAATCTTTCTTCTTCTGCCAATCTAGCTTCTTCGGCCAATCTAGCTTCCTCGGCTAATCTAGCTTCTTCGGCTAATCTTTCTTCTTCGGCCAACCTTGCTTCTGCTAGTTTAGCTTCTTCTGCCAATCTAGCTTCTTCGGCCAGTCTGGCTTCTTCAGCTAATCTAGCTTCTTCAGCCAATCTTTCTTCTTCAGCTAATCTCGCTTCTTCGGCCAATCGCTCTTCTTCGGCCAACCTCGCTTCCTCTGCCAATCGTTCTTCCTCCGCTATCCTTGCTTCTTCTTCCTTGCGTCTACGCCTCTCCTCTGCTATTATTTTTTCCGCGGCCTGGCGTTCTTCTTCTTCAAGTCTTGCTTCTTCGGCCAGTCTAGCCTCTTCCACTTGCCTGGCTCGTTCGGCTCTTCTAGTTTCTGCCGCTAATCTTTCATCTTCTTCTGACTTTTTGTCGTCTACAGTTTTTGTAGGTCTTGTGGTAGGAACTCTCTCTGCACGGTTTCTAGCTATTCTTCGTGCTAAAACTAAAACACGTAGTTGATATTAAATGCATGACAACATTTGTAGTTACTTAATGATATGAGGCAGCGTTTTCTAGTTTACATGTCATATCATACTTACATGAGGAATCAGATTAAGCAGAGTATGTTACGAAAACATGTCTTATGTATTCGTTAACCAAGAATATATCACTTAAATAGAATATCGCACATTTATGTAAGTCTAAGCTATATTTTTTTACAAATAATTGTTTTGAAATTCGTCGTCATTTGTGTATAGATAAAATAACGCAGATGTTTTTAGAGTATAAATCAACTCTCGCTGTCTAAATCCTCTTGAAACATACTGTAATGTTATAAAAAAATAATGGCAAATGACCGAGCAAAGAATCGCAAAAACATGAACGACTTGAAAAGTAGTATCTCAAGAATTCACAGGGTGTCTCAAAAGTCTGTGAACGATGTTATAGTTTTGTAATCATTGCAGATTACGCAACACAAAACTTGGTACATCGTTTTTCTACCAAAAAACTAATTTTTAAAGCAATTATAATTTTTGTATCACCTTAAGGGTACGGTCCGCAGTAAGTGGAAGGAAACTCTCAAATAGGTCGTTCGTTGTAAATCAAATTAAAGGTCTATACTAGGAGAACACAATGCCACAAATCAGACATCAAAATGTTCATCCTACACAAAATGGCGTCCGTTTAAAGTTACAATATTGGGCTTTTTGAAAATGGTTTAATTTGACTTATTGGCATGATTAAGATTTAAAAACAAAACTCCAACAATCCTCACTATTGTCCGTTTTACAGTTTAGTTGATAGCTTGGGTAGGCATTGCCCATGCCATTGAAATGAAAATCTGGTGCTAGTAGCCCGCATGAAAACATCAACCTCATAAAACTCATTTAAACTAGTTATTACGAATATGTTTCCCTTGATATTGTTTTTTTATTGATAATGTTTTCAAGAATAATTAGTATTAATTTGGAACATTAATACAAAGTGAAAAAATAGTTGTTTTGTTTGTTGCATTTATTTTGATGGAAGAGCTGCTTTTTTAGGAAAGTAAATGATTGAATATTTTTTTGTGTGTTTAACGTCCTGCTGTTTTGTACTTAAGGCTAATGAAGGCGGGACCCCTTAAGGCTACAGTTACTCTCATTGACCCCGAATAATTTTCTAAATGGTTTCATGATTGAATATTGTACAGAAATAACTCAATTGCTCATTATTGTTGAATAACTATATAAAAACTTTAGGAAAGATCTTTAAATTCAAAATTTGTAATCAAAATGAATTAAGGATTTAGAAAAATAAGCACTAACTTTAGTTTACAGAAAACAGCAGAGAATTATTGGTGCTGTACTAGCTATCATGACCTTAATTATGATGTATACTACTGTAGTAATTATTTTGAAAGTATATTATTTTATTTGGGAGAATATATTTGCTTTCAGAAAACAATTTGTTAGAATTTAAATGCCACATCAATACACGTTAGAATAAAACTAATGTAATTTTAGTTTTTTGTAGTTTCAACATCATAATGAGGTTTACTTAAACATGAGGTACGTCACTGAAATGAAGAAATTTGGATTTTGAATTAAACATTGAGACAATGATTCAATGTGGTAGTGAATAGGAGACCGATGTAGTTAGGTCAGGTAGTAGTGCGGCAAGCCTCCATAATGCCCATGCCATCAACTAAACTGTAAACCGACAATAGCAGTATTATCGGTTTTTGTATGTAGTCAGTGACTTATCACATTCAGTAGGTCTACTGGCAGGATAAGGAACAAATTTTTCACTTCAAATTATAAATGTTTACTACATGTTAAAAAAATAACAATTAATTACCATTAACCTTTCATAACAGCTTATCTTTTTGACAATAAGTTCTCAAGCTGTTTTCCTTCTGCAGTTCGGCAGTGCGCTAGGTGGGTGTAGTAGCCATTCATAACCCTCTCTAGCAGGTATTTCTAGTGTGGATTGTCGGAGATTTGCTTTTAAAGATTTGCTTTACTTACCAATAAGTAAAGTTAATCAATTTTCAAAATGCCCAATATTCGTACTTTAACCGACCGCCATTTTGTAATTAGGTAATGCAGTAAGTTCCTACCAATAATGTACCAACAAATTATACATTTGTAAATGTCATTCTTAAAATATAGTTCAGTAGAATAGCTGAATTTATAAACAATGTTTCGTAGATGAAGTGCAGATTATATACTTACCCGTACTTAAAAAGCTGTATTTGCTTCACTAGAGCTATTACCATTTCAGCCAATATTAAAATAGAGTTTTTAGCCAATATTTAAAAAAGGTTTTTATGTTTTTTAATATAAATAAATAATTTTACATAATAATATTCGATTGAGGAAGGGTGTATAAAAAGTGACCCTTCCTTTTTTAAACCTATCCTCCAAAAAGCATTAGTTTTGGTAAAAACTTTAACATTTAATTTATTATCGTCACTTACTAATTATATTCTTTGTTGAGTACA
>JAGFPH010002529.1:157181-169254 GCA_018207615.1 Philaenus spumarius | reverse complement strand
GCGAAGCACGCAATGCATTGTGTATTGCAAATACTCCCAATACGGGGGTTGGCGTGCGAAGCACGCAATGCATTGTGTATTGCAAATACCCCCAATACGGAGATTGGCGTGCGAAGCACGCAATGCATTGTCTATTGAAAATACTCCCATATTATAGTGGCGTGCAATGCACTGTGCGTAGGCCGCTCGTCATAGTGTTCAGTGTCAAGCTCACATGTGCGTCCTTAGCAGTGAACGTGTTAAAGATCTCTGCAATCATTTATAACAGTACATTGCAAGCTATTTTATACGCAAATTACCAAATTATACTATTTATTTTTGAATTTCTGAGGGAAAGATGAGCTATTGCAGTTACTCTATGGTGAGACCTAAGTGGTCCCCAGAACAAGTTTAGGTTTGTCAATAAAAGTTGTATATATGTAAGTGTGAATTTCGAAAATTCGCTCAAATCACGTTCACCTGCGTTTTAGAATTATTTAATGTTTTCTTCCACAATAGTTCGTCCATTTCTGTGCGTCCAAAGCTTCGTGCACTTTTTCCAGCTGTATTTTGACTAATCTTCATCTAGACTCAATTCCTCAGCTACCATGGTGTTAAGATTCGGACATATTCTCCCAAACATACGATACAAAATAAAATTATTTTAAATTAAATGCAGCTAAGTTTTAGAACAAAAATATATTTACGTGATGTGTTGTTGTCATCTTCTGGAATTAAACACAATTATTACTGAAAACAATTAATTTCGTATTTACAAAAATAAATCGAACGATATTGATACGCCAGGTAGATGCATAAAAATGCAATGGATGAAAGCATTGATTGAATATTCTTCAAGTTGAAAATGTTAAAATAAAGCGTGTGAGAAAACAAGAAGAATTTTCATTAAAAAAAAAACATGTCATGTGTTATTCTTAAAACTTAAAATTGTGTTACTCTTGCAGCCACAGATGTGTTATGGAAATCTCCCTAGTTAGCGTTAGCAGAGCACTATGTCATTCTCAAAAACCAAATGCAGTTTTCACAACGTTCTTAAATGCGTAAAACGGGGTCAAATAAGTACTGTGTTGATCGAATATTTTTATTTTCATCTAGCCAGTGTTGTATCATTTGAAACACAATTATACATCACAAACATTTTAGTAGTAAAGTGCGGAGTATAATATTAAAACAATCGGCAACACTGATTGATTTGCTCTATATAAATAAATAAATGCTTGCAATAATAATATTTAACGAACTTTATTGTTTTATGAAAGTACCTTCTAACGAACCACCACAATTTTTAACTGGTGACTTGTTTAGAGGTGCACGTAGAAAATGAAAATAAAGTGTTGGCATTGGTTTAACATGCCTTTGTAAATGCCGTGAAATAAAATGCATCTTTAGTAAAAGATAGTATATACTTAAAACTTCTACCACTGTTTTAAAATTACGGGGACTTCTGTAAAACGTAACATTACACAGGACCGTTCAAGACCGATACCCTTAAAATTAGATAAATTATTTACTTAATAAACTTAATATTGAACAGGTTTCAGCATTTCTTTCAATAGAGTTCTGAAATTGGAATAACATCGGGCCAACGATTCGGGATGGTATCGAACGTTGATATGTACAAACTATCGGATTGCTTCGTATTTATTCAGCTGGTGCAGCCTCGGGTGTAACTTCTGGTGTTTGCGGTTCTTCGACTACGGGTTCTGCGGCGGGGGCTTCTGGAGCCGGTGCTTCAGCGGGAGCAGCTTCTGCTGCAGGTGTACCTTCGGCGGGAGCAGCCGGGTCTGCGGGTGTCTCTGCGGGTGTTTCTGCGGGTGCGCCTTCGGCCGGGGCCTCTACCGGTGCCGGAGCATCTGCAGGCGCCTCGGCAGGCGCTGCTGTTGCAGCGGCTGCGGCTTCTTCTGCCTTCTTGGCTTCCTCGGCCAACCTGGCCTCTTCGGCTAACCTCGCCTCTTCGGCTTTACGCGCTTCTTCGGCTAACCTCGCTTCCTCAGCTTTGCGCGCCTCTTCGGCCTTTCGGGCTTCCTCGGCTTTGCGCGCTTCTTCTTCCGCTTTACGCTTTTCTTCGGCTTTCTTCGCTTCTTCGGCCTTTCTTTTTTCCTCCTTCTTCTTTTCCTCTTCCTTCTTCTTTTCCGCTGCTAATTTGGCTTCTTCGGCTAATCTCGCCTCTTCCGCTAATCTAGCCTCTTCCGCTATTCTCGCTTCTTCGGCCAATCTAGCTTCTTCCGCCAGTCTTTCTTCCTCGGCGATTCTAGCTTCTTCGGCGAGTCTCTCCTCTTCTGCAAGGCGTAGGGCTTCCAAGCGAGCTTCTTCGGCCTTTCTCTTTTCCGCAGCCATTTTTTCCTGTTCTTTCTTCCATTCATTTCTTGCGGCTATCTTATCGGCTTCTTGCCTTGCTTTGAACTCCTCTTCTTCTTCCTTCGTCATTTTTTTCATGGTTATAGGTAACCCGTTGGGCTGAAAAAATAGATTTCAATTATTATTTGCAAGATAACATCAAACAATGTATATTTAGCTATTGTAACAATTTTTATATTTGAAATAGGATTTAACAGAAATAAAGTTAATTAGAAGTTAATTAATTATAATTAAAACAAAATTGTTAGAAAATAGCTTTAGAATGAAATTTTGTTATCAAAGCGAATGTTCAGCTTTATTAACCAGGCACTAATTTTTAATATAACGCATGGGTATGGTATTCAGAAGCAGAATCAATTTTGCCTAAGTTACATTTTATTTCGTTATACCAATAATTAACGATATATACCTGATTTTAACATATATAACTCCTATTAATTATAAAAATATATGTATTAATTAATTTATGTTGGATATCGTCTCCAAATGGTCTGAAAGGTAAAGAAACGAAGTCCTACCGTCCAACCTTTTTCAAGTTGGGTGGAGTGCAATAGCTCTTATTTTCTTCAAAAACATAAATATTTGATTTTTTCACTTTAAATATTAATTACATGTTTGTATGACTGAAACCTTTTCTCTTTGTTTAACATTTATTACGATTCAATGTTGGTTACACATTATTTATGGTTTTCCTGGCAATTTTGGGGGTCGGGCCAGTAAAATTTCAGAATAAAAAATTACTATTCTACTTTCTTTTCTGTTTAATTTTTTATATAAATAAGCTGGGGTAGTATGACGAGAAGCATGCTTAAATAGTTGCTTTGTGCGAGAAACATTTGCAGGGCCATCATATGCAGCCAGAGCTTAGTAAAACAAAGTAGGGTAACATTACTTTCGTTTTCCCGAAAGTTAGCGATTTGGCTAAGACATGTTAATTCCAATTTTTTGTATCCCTCAAAATTTTTCCTGTAATAATAATAATAACTGTGCTTTATTACACAGATTTTTCTTTCTTCTTTTTTAACAGAAATAAATATATATATATTTTTTTTTAACGTCCTGCTGTTTTGCACTTTAAGGCTAATTCCACTTTCCACCTACAGTTTTACGTGGAATCCGAACCACAGCCAATGATGTCTGTTAAGAAACCATTTAGAAAATTATTCGGGGTCAATGGGAATTGAACCCGGAACTTTTCCATTTATGGTTGCCATGACGATTGATAAAGCTTTCACGCCTTAACAACCACGGCCATCGTGGCTCCTGTATGGTATGTAAATTGCTTGATGATTAATTAAACTCAGTTGTAATGTCTAATAATTTAAAAAAATCTGCTACAGACAAAAGAACGGTCAACATAAACAATACGTCTTGCGACGTTTTGGATGCTTGTGTATTTGTATGCTTTATTTCTTTTTATAAATACTGTCCCCGAAATCTCTGGTCCCTTTTTTGGGATTTGTTCCTGGGATAGAGACAAACATATTTCGCAATATATATATGGTGCTTACTTTTGCGTCTGTCTGTGTATATGTGTTTTGTTTTTTACAAAAAACATTCATGGATCAAGAACGGTTTGAAGTAGAAACTTGAAATTTAGTATGAATGTGTATCATACGTGTACGCACAAAATTTCAATATTTTCGTAAACACTATTTCAAAATGGCTGCTATTTAAGAAATTTAAATATAACAATCTCATAAACCGTTGACTATTATAAATTAAATATTTTAACGAATAACAAAAAAAACCTTAATCAATCACATCCAGTTATTAAAATCGAATGAAAAATAAATACTATATGTCTTTTTTTAAATTTATTATATGTTATTAAAATTATTCATACAATTGTAATATATCTTAAACAACGATCGTTTGAAAAAAAAAAAACTTTAAGATAGGATCTTCAAAAAGATCGGCCTGAACATGTAAATTTACATTACGGACGACTATTTAAAATTTACGTTTTTCTGTTCGAAATTATTTTGTATCAATAATGGATAGTAGTTGTGTTGTTATTGAATATTCCCTAAGTGTATGTTTTTCAAACTAATTCGTAAATTTCGTATAATCCTTGACTGTTTCCCTTATGCTATACTCACAAATAATGGAGAAGTTTGAAGATGCACAACTTTTAGACATTTATTCGTATTCTTCTCGTCTTCTTTGTTTAATTAATACAATTACACATTCACTGTCATCTAAGTTGTTAAACACATACGTATAACCAAAAAAAAACTGATTTTTACTAATAAAACCAATAAAACAGTCCCCTAACACAACATTACTATTTTTAAAAATAGCTTTGTTCACAGAAAACTCCAAACAAACATTTATGTCTGAATTTATGACATGACAAGGTACTTCTGTTTTGAATATAGGATGTTAGTAGGCGTGTATTCGATTGCGAATTAACAAAGGATTAAAATGTGTTACTGGTTATTAATATTTCAGCGAATGTGATTCATCAGCCAAGAGTTAATTTACTTATTAATTTGAGGCTGTAAAAACATTATATATACAGTGTGTACCGTAAGTAAAGTGCCAAATGGGTCAAAATAAAGAGAAAATCAAGAATAAAATGTCCTCAAAAAAGTTTCGTTTTCCAGATATACGCCATTTTGTTTCTTTTACAAAATTATTCATATTTAGAGAATGGTTTGACCGCTTGCGTTAACTTGGCTTGACGTTTAACCTAACAATAGTCTACCTCAAGGAAAAAAAGCGATTATATCCAATCGTGCGTTTAAAAATGGCAGCTGTTTGAAAATTTAAAACCTGAATTACCCCACAACCGTACATTTTAACAAAACAAATTGTCAAGCTACCTTTTTGTAGCCCTTTTAATTCCCTATAGTATGGTGTAACTGCCAAAGCAATCGGATGAAGGATAATAGTTAAGTTATGTGTAATAATTGGTTTGTTCGACCTGGCATCCTTTACCAAGACAGTAAATAAATGCTACAATATTTTATGCACATTTTCTGTCATTATCTTTCAATTTGCTACTATCCTTCATCCGATTGTTTTGACAGTTACTCCATCCTATAGGGAATAAAACGGGCTACAAAAAGGTATGTTAACATTTTTTGTTAAAATGTACGGTTTTTGAGTAATTTAGCTTTGAAATTTTTAAACGGCCGCCATTTTTAAACGGATTTAGTTACATAAAACACGTTTTAAATAGTTATTCTACTTATTTATTTACATATGTATACCTAGTCTCAAGTTTCTAACTTAAATAGATCTTGAGTTATAAAACCATTTGTAAAAAAACACATACAGACCGACAGACAGAAATCTAGGAGTTTTAGACAAATGTTGATACGGTGTTTTTTGTTTGTCTTGACCCAAGTAACTACACTTTTTTTTAAATTGAGTTCACTAACACCCGGTATAATAGTATAGATGTTCATCAAGCCACTTTTACCAACCATCAAACAGTTTTTGGGTAATTCAGGTTTGAAAATTTCAAATGGCCGCTGTTTTGAAACGTATGATTGGACATAATTGTTTATTTTTCGTAAAGTATATCATTGTTAGGTTAAACTTCATGCACAGTTTGAACTCAATCCGTCAAACCGTTCTCTAGATATGGATTATTTTGTAAACAAAATGGCGGATATTAAAAACGAAGCAAAAAAATTTATTCTTGATTTTCTCTTTATTTTGACCTAAGAAACAATATCCTGAAGTTTCTGCATCGAGTTTCTAAACACACTGTACGTGCTGCCTAAATTAATTTTCACAAGATTTAGGTACCAAAAGTCATATGAAAAGTTACGTCTTTAATGTTATTAGGCCAATACTATAACCCATTGTGAACTAGTATACGTAAACTGTTATGAAAATAGAAGCTAATGGTTATTTTTCATTAGTTAGCTTACAAATGATTTCATTAGCTCCATATTTTAGAAAGCCATTTATTAAACAACTGCAAATCACTTTTAAAGCCCAGCAAGTGACTGCGTGGTGAGTAAGCCAACAACAATAAATACAAAAGGCAGCTCACCAATGTCGGCGTTGAATTGGTGTGAACGTAGCGACGTTGCTTATTATGACGGTATTCCATGTGGGGGGTCTTCCAGTTGTCGGCTATAATAAACATTATGATATGCTGTTGAAGTCATTCGTATAGTATACAACTATTTTTAATACATTGATGTGTTTCCTTAGTAATAAACTTAAATGATTTATTTGTGAAAATGAGATTAAATCTATCTTAGAAAATAATGTTCATTAAAGGTTATGTCATAATTGCTAACCTTTAATGTGCAAATTAATACTTATAAAATAAATATAAAATGAAACAAATCTATGTTTATACAGGGTGTCACAAAACACGTCAGCGGGCTATACAGGATCGTATTTTATACATTGTAATAAATGAAGAATGTTCAGTAACGTTTTTTCGAATTGACTTAATTTAGTCGCAATCCACCATTTTTTTTTTACAAAAACTCTCTGTAACTACAGAAATAGATAAGATGTTGAGTTCAAATCAGGTGTAAGCTTTTTTTTTATGTTACGATTTACAAGTGTAAAAAACACAAAGAATATATTGTAATCATTTTCAAAATGGCGGCTGTTACAAATGTTTAAAGCGGAATATCTTGAAAACCGTTAAAATAACAAGCAATGTACAAGAGACAAAATATTTTTCATTTAAACAGCTGAAAAATATATTTAACTATCGTTTCCGTAAGTCAAAAGATAACCGAGTTATTGACAAAAAAACTGAAAACATAATTTCTTGGTAATTGTTTACAATATTTTAAAATGAGCCTAAAACCAACATTTCGAGTCAATGAATTTTATTTTGTATATTAAAACTATAAGAATTTAAACAAATTTTGATTTTTGGATAATTTTGGATATTCTAGACAATTACCAAGAAGAAATCATGTTTTCAGTTTTTTTCTCGACAAAACTCGGTTATCCTCTGACCTACTGAAACGACAAAAACACAATTTTTTTTGTCGTTATAAAAATATATTATTTTGTCTCTTGTACATCTTTGTAAAGCGGTTTTCAAGACAAGATATTCCACTTCGAAGACTTTGTAAAGGGCGCCATTTAAAAAAATATAAACATAATTTTTTGGTGCTTGGTACACTTGTAAACGTATACACCAAATTTGAACTCAATATTTTATCTATTTCTAGAGTTACATTGGCTAGACTAAGCCAAATTCTAAAAAAAGTTACTGAACATGTTTAATTTATTTCAATGTATACAATCCGATCATATGACACGCTGTACATGAAGTTGAAATTATGTTTATTATTTCTCTTTTAAAAGTCAAATCTAGGTTTAATTGTACCCTTCAATTGCAATTAATAATTTTATACAATTTGGTTATAAGGTACTCCCCCCCCTTTAAATTTTGTGTTTGTTAAAATAAAACAAATATCCTTTGGGGAACGATACTAACTTAACCCAAAGTATCTTTTGAAGCAATCGGAAATGTTGAGTGTCCCCTAAAAATGAGAGATTTTGGGGGAAACTCAAAATTTTTAAACGGGCAGTATGGCCATGTGATACCTCATTTTAAAGGTCTGTTTAAGACTAGGAAAAGGACATAAAGAAAATAAAAATCGGACAACCTAAAACAAAATGGCGACCCTAAACGTGTTGAAATAAATCGACATAAAGTTGCTAATATCTTGAAAAGGAAGAGTTTTAAGGAAAACTTTCAAGAGAAAAAATATGTTTATTTCAAAGTGCTTGACCTAACAAATTGCTTTCAAATCGATTTCGTAAATTTTATTTTTTACAAAATTTTCTAAGATGTAAGAGTCGACTTAAACGTTTTAATGAGAAGCTAGTCATGCGTCATGTCAAATAACACTTTGAAATAAGTATTTTATGTCTCTTGAAATTTTTTTCTAAAACCTCTTCCTTTTCGAGATATTAGCAACTTTATGTCGATTCATTTCAAAACGTTTAGGGCCGCCATTTTGTTTCGTGTGATCCGATTTTTATTTTCTTTATATAATTTTCCTAGTCTTAAATAGACCTTTAAAATGAGGTATCACATGACCATACTTCCCATTTAAAAATTTTGAGATGCCCCCAAAATCCCCCATTTTTAGGGGACACTCAAAATTTCCGATTGCTTCAAAAAATACTTTGGGTTAAGTTAGTATCGTGCCATAAAGGATATTTGTTTGTTTTAACAAACACAAAAGTTAAAGAGGAGGGAAGTGACTTTATAACCATCCTGTATAATTTCTAAATATTAAGAATGTATTAATACTACTTGAAACAAATGCTTATATCTACTAATGCTTAATAAAAACTCGAACAGAAAGTACAGTTACGCTGAATTTGCATTCAATAAATATACAATTAAATATAAACTCTACACTGAGTTAAATACAATAATTATATTTAATTACTTTCATTCAAATTCATTATCACTCATGTTTTCAACTTTTAATTTGATCTTTTCAACAAACCATATTATACCAAGACTGCTTTTTAACTCGATGTGAAATGTTAATACAAGGCACCTAAATAATAAAAGGCACGTTTTCCAATTTCTATTACAGTAATGCTAAACAAACGTTTTATTATTAGTGTTACAAAAAGCAACGATATACCACTATACAAATACATGAAAAGCTGGACATTTGAAATGTGCTTCAAAAATGTTTTAAATATTTTATTGTGGACATTCAGGATACGGCAGTGCAACGTGATCAAGTTTCAAAAGTGTTTGTTTAGAAAGAGAGTGTGGGATGTGAATGCGTTCGATCGACAGCCCACGGTGTAAAGTGAGTCAGTGTGACCAACATTCGAATATTTAACAGTATAATTAATTACATTGATGTTTTATAAATTGGTTTACGTACAATGGTTTAGTGCGCAGTTTACATTGCTTATTAGCTAATTTCCATGAAAGGGATGAGCTTTTGCAATGAGACCTAAATTTGTGAGTGGTAAATGAGCACCGATCATGGTCCCCAGAACACATTTTTGGGTGTTATTACAATAATTTGTATATAATATGTGTACGCGCTCTAGTGACAGCATTTTACGTCCGATTTAGTTCAAATTTGGTTGGTTGTCTAAATCGTTCAGACGAGTTTTTTAGGCAAAACAAGGTACGTTTTTTGACCTCAAGTAAAATTTTTTAAAGATTTTTCGTACTAGAATGAAATTTTCTGGAATCTTATCTAAAGAAATAAATGTAGGATATTATTATGCACATTTTGTTTTTACACGACCTTATAGCTCGCTTAGTTCCGCCAAACTCGATCAAAACGTAAAATGCCATACACGGTTTAAATCCACGATGGGGATTTTACCTTGGGGGCATTTTCTACAGCGAGTGGAAAGAAGCTGGAAGCTTAGGTGCAAACATATTATACTAATATATTTCGTTCACACAGGCAGCCTATTTTGCGCCTTTGTGAGTAGGCCAATTTACAAAATTGTTGGTTGAGCTCATAATAATTTAATTTTTGATATTAGCTAAACTCTCTTTAGCGATTCAGTTGGGTGGTTGAATTATTTTTAAAATTGTTGCCTAATTTTTAACGCCTTTCTAAGTATATGAGATACCATTATGTTTTTATTAAAAGCGTCTAGACAGTGCGTTAGAGATAAAGTTATCTGGATGTGGAGACTTATCTTTCCGAAATGTTTTAAATTAGATTAACGTTAATTTTGAAAGGTGTTTCCAGTTTGAAATTCTATGTGAACTTTTATGATAAGAGGTTTTTAAAATATATGAATTATAAGTTTATACACATAAATGGGTAGTATTCAAAAATTACACTAAATATTAAACTTTTATCTCATCGATTTTGTTAAATTCAACACGATAAAAATTATCATTGGTCCAAAGCACACTTTATAAACATTTTGGATGATTAAGTTAAAGCACTTCTTCACCTTGAAGAAAACTCCCTAGTGTACAGTATGATTTTAGTACAAAAGGTCTGACTGAAGCCGCAAAATCGTTGAAACGTGCTTTCGTAATAACGTGTTTCGGATTCTATTTATAAATTAATAATCTGGGAAACTACTTTAAGTTTTAAAGAAGGCTGTATACTGTTTACATGTTAGCTTAAAATATGGAAATTATTGCTTAAAACTCCCAAAAAATGCGTTAAAAATAATAGATTTTTACTCAGTTAAACTGCTGATTAAAAGTAGTGGCCGTCGATTTCTTTCAATTATGAGATATAAGACAAAAGCGCAAAGCCTTTAAGAACAATTTAAGATGTTTCACATCTTTTTAGGTTGGAAAACGGCGTCCGAAACACGTTAGTGCGAAGTGCATATTTTTGCTGTTTTACGCAAGGTACAGAAGACCCTTAAGGGTCTGTTTTAATGGCGGCCATTTTGGATTTAAATCCCGTAAGAGCAGTGTTAAATTTAAAACCATTTATTTCGTTTATTATCGCATTTCCATATAAAGAAGAGCTATGAAGTGACCCTTATGGTGAGACCTAAGGTCAAGAATAGAAAATGTGCACCGATCATGTTTCTCAGTACACGTTTTCGTGTTAAAAAGTTTTACATATATGTGTGTGTTCGCACTTTAACGGCCGTATGTTACGTCCGATTTGGTCCGAATTTGGTACACTTTAGTTCTTTAAGTCGTTTGGACGACAACATCCAACAACCAGAAGCACGTTTTTTGACCAGAAGTCACGATTTTCGGAGACTTTTCTTACTAGAATGAAACATTTTTGGGATTATTCTGCACATTTTGTTTTTTTGCACGACCTTATAGCTCGTCTGGTTCTATCAAAATCGATAAAAACGTAAAATATAGTGAAAGCAACATGTTATTTATAACTCGCGAAGCGATTTTTCCGCTGCGAGCGAAGCGAAACAAATCAGCACGTGAGCCGGAGCCAGAGGCCGAGGTGGAAACAATTTCTACTAATATATTTTGTGCACGTAGGCAGCTATTCAGCACCCTCGTTAGTAGACCAATTTCCCAAATAATTGGTTGAAACCCTAAAACAAATAAACTCAGTTTTGGAAATTCGCTTAACTCACAGCAGCGGTTCAGCTGCGTAATCGGATTTCTTTGTATCATACAAAATTACAAAACAAATTTTTAACCCTTTCATTTGTTATGTAATCGATATTTATATGTTTAATTTTTTTTCTTGCTCGATACAAAATTTATAATTAAAATTAAATCGCAAGTCAGGTTCTCGATTTTATAAAGAATGTTTAGTTTTTTCTCACAACGCAATTACAAAAGATAGATTTATTAGATGGTTTTAAATGAGGCGATGTCAAAGCACTCAGCTCCAAGAAACTTTATTTGATACCGGTATGGTTTGAAGAGCTAGATTCGACGGTTGCTTTCTCTTTTGTTGGAGCAGAGCCTTATTGCAATACTTTGCAATACTTTATAAAAAGTATTATTACATTATATTTGTCTAAAATGTATTGATGCATTTGTATTGGTTGTTATTGTCGGATGTAAATAAATGATAATACAACTGAACTGCATTAAGTTCATTAAGAAGAATTATATTTAAAAACTCATATTAATACCAAGAAGTCCACAAAGTATTTAATTTATTTACTAGAGCAATTTTTGAAACATGTATCATTAAGTTTTAACTACACTCTTTTAAAGTTAAACACAAAACACTAAATGTAGTTAAAATACTCGTAGGTACGATTTGATGACAAAACACTAAATGTAGTTAAAATATGTGTAGGTACGATTTGATGA
>JAGFPH010002529.1:146629-157171 GCA_018207615.1 Philaenus spumarius | reverse complement strand
ATATGTGTAGGTACGATTTGATGACAAAACACAAAACACTAAATGTAATTAAAATATTTGCAGATACGGTTTGATGACAAAACACAAAACTTACAAAGATTTCACATCTGTACAGCACAACAGTGTTTTATAAAAGACAACAAACAATCGCGTCCACTGTAACAAACACAGACACATTACAGACACAAATATTAATCGAGTTAATTTCATTAAACTATATTTCAATGAATACATTTGTAAACGGTAAGATTCTACTTACGTTACAGCACTAACTACGACTACGACACCATACGGTCTGTTACGACAGTCAACATCTGCTAACGTAATTCATTACGCTTTACAAAAAACAACGGTTAAAACTGAAAAGAAAGCCATTAAGTACATAGCTTACTCGAAGAGCAAGTGGTTAAACCAAAGTTCTCTGTACAAGTGGTCCCTTCGAATTAAATAAAAATTAAGACAATTTTCCCACAGCAGTGGTACTTGTAAAAAAAAGAAATAGTTGGGTTGTCTAAACATGATTTTCACCCTCCTCAGTTCTGAAAAAGGGTAGTTTTTGAGAAGTACAAATATGCATTTTAGCGTTTTTCTATTTTAAAGAAAAACTATGCGTTTTGGTGAAACATATCAAGGGAACAAAGTTGTAGACCATACGATTTTCTACGTTTTTTTCGAATATCGCTTATTTTCGCCGCTAGATGGCTGGAAAGAAATATATGTGTAGACTTTTGCAGTTTTTTAGATTTTTAGCAAAAATTATGAAGTTTAACTGGTAGCCCTAGTGAAAAATTACAGGCAGATTAATTAGACGCACATCAGAAACACATAATTTAAAAAAAAAAAAAATACTATTTAAAAACAAGAGACTTTATCTAGGCCTACCTAACTGTCCTATTTTTATCTCGGTAAATGTACACAATTATAAGGGTTATAAAACTGTAAACCTATTTGTTAAAAATTTGTATTTATATACGTTATTATACATTTTAAAAAGTTATAAATAGTATATTTTAATTGCTTTTCATTTCATATTTATAGATCAAATTATTTAGAAGTTATTAATATTATAGTGAAGCAATTATTAATCGAATATGTTCGTATGTTAAACGAATGTTTCAGAAATTAAACGAATTCGTAACTCTTCTTTAAATTTGTATAAATGAATATATTGATGATACAAAGTTTTATTTATTTACAGTGTATAACCTCAAAGTAAATATTATAACGTATAGCATACAGTAGTTCCATAACTCATATTTAAAAAATCAGCTTCACAAGAAATTATAATGATTGAAGTTGTAAACATAACCAAAATGTAAAATCTACTCTGGGTTTTGTGTATTACAGATGCTAGGTGAAATCAGCTGTTATATATTATAAGCTACTCAAGTACGAACGTACACTCGCTTTTATAGGAGTTGATTAAAAATCACTTGAGATGAAAATTGTAGAACATAAAATTTCATTATGTTTTCTAATTCAATTAATTTAGCTCAGTTCCACCACTAGAGGGCGAGTAAATCTCCAAGTATATATATATAATTTTGAATTGAAAACAAAAATTTTAAATAAAAAGGAAGCGCTCATCCTCCTTAGACGATTATAAGTCATAGAACATGTAAGAGTTTTAAGAAAATTCTGCTGTTTTTCATTTTAGGATATTTATTAAATAATTCAATTTGCCGAATGAGTAGATTTAATTTTTGGTTTTTATTAAATGAAATTGCAAAAAGCATTCGATATTGGGCGCAACTTTACTATTCGACTCTAGGCTAACCTATGGCAATAGAAATGTAAAAATAATAATTAAAAAATACCTAAAAGGTTCTAACCTAACCTATTTAGTCACAGTATGTTTACCTGTATTCAACATTTAACAGTTGAATGTAAAACAACGTCGTTGTCTGCAAAAATATTAGGCTAGAGTATAATAGTAAAGTTATGCCCGATATTGTTGAGCAATTGGTATTTCGCAAAGATAATGAAGAAATATTTTGTACACATATGGATTTAAGGAATTTGAGGAGGATGTTAAATTTTTCATTAATTATTTATACACAGGTTTGAAAAAGTTATATTAGGCCCATAAAAGAATCATTTCTATGCAAATAATTAAGTGCAAAAACATTTAGAGCATAGTTTTGACTCAAAATCTAGTCACTTTACAGTCGGTAAAAAATATTATATAAAATCAAATTGACAGCAAGAAGTAGTACAATAGTTTTAGCACGAAATGTTGCTATTAAAAAATATTGATAATTATGAGTTGTCAAGTTGGTATTGTAAATAATTATTGTAAGTATTGTCTGTAATAAATTAAATAAATTCAGTATTTGTTTAAAGCAGCGTCAAGTGTCTTTTACCCTGTATATTTCTTTCGTTTCATCTAGCGGCGAAACTATGCAGAATTAAAAAAAAAGTAGAAACAAAATTTGTAGAAAATTGTACAGTATAACCTACATTTCTGCGTAATTGATATGTTTCGCTAAAAGCATAGTTTTCTATAAAAATAGGAAAAAATTAAAAACCTCTTCTTTTTAGGACTGCTGAAAGTGACAATCATGTTTAGACAACCCAAATACTTCACATTTTACAGGTCTCCTGTGTAAAGATTTGCATAAGAGTTTTAGTAATTTGAAGAGACTAAAGGTTAAAGTAAGAGGATAATAATCGAAACACTCAGTTAGTGGAAGCCCGACAAGAGCTTCTTCGTTTGTAAACAATATTTACACTTTGTACAAGAATACTCACCAATCTAAGTAAAACATGTCGACTGCCACGGATGTGTTTCGATGTGAATTTGGTCATTTTTAGATTTTTAATGCATGGTCTAGTGTAATGTGCGTAGTTTTTAAGTAAAACTGTGATAAAATTTCTAACTCTGCAAAATATTTGTTTTAAAAAGTATATAGTATCATTAACCGTCGTAATTCTTGTGTTGCTCCTCGATACTTGAAGTGTAAATACACTAAAAAAATGATTTAGTGACTAAATGCCTAGATCTAACACAGCGTGTTAAGGAGCATGCTTCTAGTTTCAACACGTTTTCGTGTTGTGTACAAACAAAATCGCATTCCATCCGGCACCAGTCAAAACACAAAAACATTCGAAAGGAACAAAAAAAACATGAAGATTTCATGCAAAAGAGATAAAAAAGTACAGCGGTAGAGTTCTATAGTTTTTTGTTAAAAAAAGGCTTAGATAGTAAAGATAAGGAAACTTTAAAAATATCCAATCAGTTTTATTGAACAATCCAAAATATAACTAATCTACTGACAATTTCGATACATTTATATAAAAAAAATACACATATCGACTGTTCAGAACACTTGTGAATAATTTAAATTGTACGGTACTGAGGTAGACGTTAAATTTATTTGAAGAAGAAAATGTTAAGCGTTTATTTTCGTTTGTTAATTCAGTGTTCAGGCTGTTGTATATGTTTTGCCTGTCGTGTATTAATGTAAGGTATTTGGTCTATGAGGCAACCACCTCCTCCTTGGTTCCTGTCAAAGAACGGGACAAACAAAACACACGAGTAAGTTAGACGCTAGAGTTATAACCTAAACACAAAATTAAGCACAAAATCATTCATTAAACACATAGAGTAACATGGAAAAACTGTCTGAAATGTGGGTAACAGACAGGCGTACAGTTGGCGACAAAAACGTCGCCACAGCGTCACATACAAATAACTAACTATGGTTTGATTTAAAGTGCTTTAGGATCGGGCCGAGTGTGGGCAGGCATCGATGCTTTGTTGCCATTCTGATAGTTATTCATCAAGCAATTGCGTCAAGAATCACAGAAACAGATCGCAGTTCACCTGTTTAAAATGTTGGGCAATTTAACGGAAATCTGGCAACACGGGGTGCATCAACTGCCCTTTACTGGTTGGCCTAGAGCGTTACGAGTCTCCTCCCCGCGTTGATCCAAGCAATTGGTTCAAGAATTACAAAAACAGATCTCAGTTCAACTGTTTGGAATGCCGAACAATTTAACGGAAATCTGGCAACACGGGGTGCATAGGTTGCTGTAACAACTGCCCCTTCATGGTTGGCCTAGAGCGCGACGAGCCCCCTCTTCCCACTTGGGTCCAACAATGTTTTAAAGAATGACTAAAACGGATCGTTGTTCATCTCTTTGCAATGTCGAGCAATTTAACGGAAATCTGGCAACACGGGGTGCATCGTTTCTATGACAACTTCTCCTTCCTGATTGACCTAGCATGTGACTAGACCCTACTCCCCGCGTGGGTCTAAGCAATTGGTTCAAGAATCACATAAACAGATCGCAGTTCACCTGTTTGCAATTTCGAGCAATTAAAAAGAAATCTGGCAACACGGGGTGCATCGTTGCTATGACAACTGCCCCTTCCTGATTGATCTAGCGTGTGACGAGCACCCTCCCCGCGTGGTTCTAAGCAATTGGTTCAAGAATCACAAAAGCAGATCGAAGTTCATCTGTTTGCAATTTCGAACAATTTAAGGGAAATCTTGCAAAAAGAGGTGCATCGGTTGCTACGACAACTGCTCCTTACTGATTGGCCTAGCGCACGACGAGCCTCTCTTCAAACGTGCTTCCAGGCTATTTGTTCAAGAGTTACACAAACTGATCGCAGCTAACCCGTTTGCATTGTCGAGCAACTTAACGGAAATCTGGCAACACGGGGTGCATCGGTTGCTATGATTTTCCTAGCCCACTACGGCCGAGTGGTTCTCAATCCTAAAGCAGTTTAAATCAAAGAAAAGGTTTTTTCTGAAAAAATAAGATATTTAGTTAGAAAAATCTAAAATAAAACATCTGCTAAATTAGCTAACAAATAATTAGTCAATTTATTTATAACAAAAATAAGGACCACTAAAATAGATTGGAACATTTTTTTTAAATTATCTGTTTTACAAAACTCTAACAACAATAAACTGTTTCCAAAACCGTAAAATAATAACAAGAGAACAAATTTTAACGTGCTTTTACTCGGGTTCCTATCTTGCACAGGCAGATAAATACAGTAGTATGTTTGCGCCTTGAAGCTATTTGTATTTTTCATTTTGGTTTCGAGTTTGTCCTGTTAAACTTACCATCAACGTTGGGCTTGTCGAGAGACTTGTAGTAAGAACGGAAAGTGATTTCATCCTTAATTCTGCGATTGTCGTCGGAGAATATGTGCTTCCTGCGTGGGTAGGCCCTGCCTCCAGCGTAGCTCACGCATGCCAAGTTGCCTCTTCCTGTAAATCAGTTGTTTAGTTATAAATAGAGAACAATATATCCTTTTAAAAAAGTAGAAAGAAGATTCTATACAAAAGCTGTTCAGAAAAAAGGTTCCGAGAATTCAAGGCGAGATTTCCCACATCAAAATAAGATGAAAAGTTCCAATAAACATAGGTCTAAAAATGATCCGCTTTCTATCTAGCCGCCATTTTGTTTTTTGTACAAAATAATTCGTATCTAGAGAAATGTTTGACTGATTGAGTTCAAACTTGGCATGGAGTTTAACCTAATAATGATCTAACCCAAGAAAAATAAGCGATTAAATCCAATCATGCGTTTCAAAATGGCGGCTGATTGAAAATTTAAAACCTTAATTACTCAAAAACCTTACGTTTTAACAAAAAATTTCAAGATACCTTTTTAGTAGCGCTTTTGATTCACTATCGGATGGTTTAACTGTCTAAACAATCGGATGAAGTATAATAGTTAAGTTATGTGCAATAATTGGTTTGTTCAACCCGTCATCCTATTATTCCGGACAGTAAACACAATATTATTGTTGGTACGTTTGCTAATATTACCTTCAAATTAGCTAGTATCCTTCATCCGATTATTTTGACAGTTACACCATCCGATAGTAAATTAAAAATTGTGTCTTGACATGGTTATGTTAAAATGTAGTTTTTTTTGGAGGGGTAATTTATGTTTTAAATTTTCAAACAGACGCCATTTTGAAACGCATGATTGGATATAATCATTTATTATTCTTGAGACAGAGCATTGTTAGGCTTAATTTTACATGCCAAGTTCGAACTAAATCAGTCAATAATTTCTCTAGATACGAATTATTTCGTACAAAAAACGAAATGGCGGCTGGACAGAAAACGGATCGTTTTTGGGCCTATGTTTATTGGAACTGTTCATCTTATTTTGGTGTGGAGAATCACATTCTGAATTCTTGGAACCCTTTTTCTGAACACCATGTATATACAGGATGTTAAGAAAATTTTTCCCGAACGTTTTTTCGTACACTTTAAAAGTTTGTATGTCTTTTTATTTTTACCGTAGCTCAAAAGATAACAGAGTTATCGGCAAAATAATTTCTTTTACTGCTATTGTTGCTTCTGTGTTGTTATAGACAATACCAAGAAATTACGTTTTGAGTTTTTAGACTATCACTCGGTTATCTTTTGAGCTTTGGGAAAAATAAAAACAGTTTTGTTTGGTATTAAAAAGTTAACTTTTTTTTGAATCCAAAATTGTTTCGTAAAGTTGGCGGTCCTAGAGATATTTGACGTTAAACATTTTAAATGGCCGCCATTTTTAAAGTGTACAAAATATCGATCTGTTTTTGCTGTACAAATGTAAAAGGTAGAGTGACAAGTATGCACACCAAATTTGAGGTCGATATCTTTTCTATTTCCAAAGACATTAAGTGCTTAGTAAAAAAACACAAAATGGCGAATAATTCGAAAACGAAACAACTATGTCTATTGAAACATTTTTCTTCTTTTCACCTATAGAATAGCCTGGTTAAATTTGAAAGAGTATTTTCTAGTCACTCTATAGAGAGAAACATATAACAAAGTTCCTCACGAAGATCGAAAATGCTGATCACAAGTCAAACTGACATAAAAAAGTTGCTGTTGTAATTGTAAAAAGTTGATTAAGTCCTAAAGATTAAATATTTACTTTGGAAACAAATTGAATTAATTTTTAAATAATGCATTAAATTCTTTATTAAGGGTCTGCTGTAGTGGCAGCCATCTTGTATTTTTATCTCATAAGAACAATGTTAAATTTAAAATTATTTATTTCTTTTAATTTTTATCATGAAATAATTGTTTGCAAGGTCTCATTTTAAGCACAATCACAATGTGCATCCGTTTTGCGTTTGTACCGTGTGGGCCTATAACTGCAATAATTTAAAGATAAATTTCTTTTCGTTTTTGTTAATACGCTATGGTGGGGGTAGGTAGCAGGTTTCTTTAACATTGTGTCGACTGATGTCATGGCGGACGGATGCCTCTTCCAGCTTTGTGTGGACCTTCATTAGTTATGAAGTAGGTTGAATTTGATAATCATTTTATATTTCTGTTTTGTTGTTGATAATTATGCTGAAAGAACTATTGTTTTTAAATCAAGTATTATTTGTTTATTTTGTATTTACACAGGGTTCACGTGTAGACGTACAAGTTCTCGAATCTCTTCGAAGATCCTTTAAAAATTTATTAAAGTTGTTTCTTAGTTTTTTGTTTTTATCTTTACGTGTCGGTTGTGTTTTTTGAATAGTGTTATTTTAAAGTGATAAAAATAAATAAAAGGAAACAGTAACTTTACAACTTGTGGTTATTAGCAATAGTTCCTATAATAAACTCCACTGATAAAACCTTGTACACCAGTGAAGTATTGACAGTGGACAATACAACTAATAATACTGGAAATAAATTACTTATTTTTAATTCATGGTACACGTTTCACATTTTTTTTAAATTCCGTTCATCTGTTATGTAATTTTTATGCAGCAAGGTTTAACTTTTTTCCTCACGCAATAAAACATGTATAATAAAAAGTGAATCGCAAGCCGGATCCGCAATTTTATAAAGAATATTCAGTGTATTTTTTCCAGCACTCAATTACAAAAGATGGATTTATAAAACGGTTTCAAATGAGGCAATGTCACAGCGCTCAGCTGCAAGAAATTGCACTGTTTAGTAAGGCTGTAGGGTGAAGCGGTGGAGTCGCCGGTCGCTTTCTGTTTTACTAGTGAAGTGCCAAGCACCAAGCTACGCCGTATCTGCACAGTGTTTATGCAAAAAGCTATACAGTGTCCTTGTACACATATTGCCTAATTGCGCCGGCTGAAATCGCAGGACCCTTAAATTTGCACGGATGTGATACAATGGTAAGGCGCCATATAGGCAATTTGCCTACACGTGTACAACAGTCGTAATTTTGATTGTAAAAAAATGAAAATTTTATCTATATTTTTTATTTTGTTCGAAGATTTCTTTAGTTTCATAGACTTAAGGCTCGGCTCTCTACATTCAAAACGGCGAAGTTGGGTACCAATTTCAATGTTAAATAACCAAAACATACCTTCACTATTAAGCAGATTTTTGTGTTGTTTTTGTCAAAAAACGAAAGCTGTATTTTTTTTTCTTCAAGTAAAATAGATTGTGGGTGTTTATTGCTAAGGGTTTTTGCAATATCTCTTTTTGCAATTGAGTAAAAAATTAATACAGTTTACTATTTTTTACTATTTATATCATAGATTTATGAAAACAATAACACGGTTTTTGCAAATGTATTCGGCAGCCAACATCGGCATATGACAGTACTTCAAAATGAAACCAAAGTTTTTGATTTATTCCACGACTTAACGGAAAAAAAATGACTTATTCTGTAGCATTGCTCTTATGGGAATCAGATTCAATATGGCGGGCAGGGTAGCGCCCTCTTAAGGGTCTGCTGTAGTGGCGGCAATCTTGGATTTTTATCCCATAAGAGCAATGTTAAATTTCAAACCATTTATTTCGTTTATTTTTTATCATAAAATTGTTTGGAAGGTCTCATTTTAAGCACAGTCACAATACGCATCCGTCTTGCAATTTAGTTTTTTTTAATGATTGTGATTTGTTATGTAATTGACATTTTGTAAGTGCAGAGTTTAAATTTTTTTCCTAACACAATAAAAAATTAATAATGAAAAGTAATTTGCAAGCCAGATCCGAAATTTTAAAAAGAATATTCAGTTTTTTTTTCAACACTCAATTACAAAAGATAGACTTATAAAATGATTTGAAACGAGGCAATGTCAAAGCGTTCAGCTGCAAGAAATTGCACTGTTTAGATAGGGATATAGTGAGAAGCGCTTTCGTTTCCGGTTGCTTTCTCGTTTACTGGAGCAGACCCTTAACAAAACCCTGAGTATGACATAGGCTAGGTTGAAGAGACTGTTTTATAGGTTGATAATAAGGTAAACATAAGTAAACTAAAATAATTAGATCACGAAGGTGAACTGCTGACGTGAGTTGAGTGAATTTCCAAAGTTAAGTTTCTGTTTCACTGTTTCAAAAAACCATTCGAGAAATTGGTCTACTCACGAAGGCGCTGAATAGCTGCCTAAATGTACGAAAAATATTAGAGTTTGCCCCTTAGCCTCCAGCTTTGACGCACGCGCTCCTTAGTCCGACTCTCAGCGGAAAAAACGTGTTCTGGAGACCATGATTCGTGCTCATTAGGTCTCACTATAAGGGTCACTGCAATAGCTCATCTTTCCTGTGGTAATTAGAATTTGTGATTGTAAATTCATTCAGGTTCCTTTTACTAACCTTTAAAACCGAGCTTAAGGGTCGGCTCTAGTAAAACAGAAAGCAACCTGCGACTCCAGTATAGCGGCGGTAGGTTACGCGGACTTTGCTCATCCTAAATCCATTTAAAACTCGCAATTGTTCAAATAGCGTTTTTTAAAAAATACCAAACTCTTGGGGACAAAATTCTTCATTCGAATGGCTTTGTCATTTTTCGCTATAATTAATAGTTACAAAGTAGAAAACTATTTAAAATCACCCTATAGCGGCGGTAGGTTAAACGGACATTGCTCAGCCTAAATCCATTTAAAACCCGCAATTGTTCAAATAGCGTTTAAAAAAAAATTCCAAACTCTTGGGGACGAAATTCTTCATGCGAATGGCTTGGTAGTTTTTCGCTATAATTAATAGTGACAACATTAAAACAATATTAAAAATCAATGTTTTAAATTTTTATTAAATATTAAACAAAATATTTTTCTTAGATTTGAAAAAGCCATTTGCATGCATATTGACCATAGCTTTAAAATGACATATCGTTTATAATTTTCTGTTCAAAAATAAAAGAAAATTTTGGATTTTAATTTAACATTGGTGTTATGGAGTGTCAGCCAACATGGCCGACAGCTAGAGCCGACTCTTATTAATACAGTCATACGATACTAACACGAGTTAAGTAACGGATAAAACAATAAAAATAAATTAATTCAAGCTACATTAAATACTTTAAATGTTGAACACAAAGATAAAATACCGCCCTAAATGTACGATACGGGTTCTAAGTTCACTAGACCTCAATAATTGAGCTTTAATTAGTTTCAGAGCTGATTGGGACAGTTGAGGAAGTTATGCTAATATCTTGAATGAGAAACAGATGGCTTGCTTCCTCCGTATTGCTACCTCGTAATATAATTAGATCACGCAGCAGAACCGACGACGTAAATTCAGCGAATTTCCAAAATTAAATTCTTACTAGGGGAGACCCCTGCGTGCTCCGCACGCCAACCCCCCCCCCCCC
>JAGFPH010002529.1:102720-138693 GCA_018207615.1 Philaenus spumarius | reverse complement strand
TCAAATAGTTTTAACAATAAGATAAAATCCATTTCGGTGAAATTTGGTTTCAAGATAATTTCGAACGTTGTAGACAAATTACCAAGAAATTATGTTTTCAGTTTTTCTCAATAAATCGTTTATCCTCTGACCTTTAGAAACGAAAAAAACACCATTTCGTCTGTCGTTTAAAAAGAAAAATATTTTTTCCCTTGTACATTTTTTATCGAGTTAACGGTCATGGTATTCCACTTAAAAAATGTATAGGGTCTCCATTTTGAAAAGTCTTCAAATAAATTCTTGGTGTTTGGTAAACTTGTAAATTGTAACATTCAAAATTCCCAAAACAAATTTGAACTCAATATGTTAACTATTTCTGGAATTACAGGAATTTTTGTAAACAAAAACAAAATGACGGATTCGACTGGACTAAGCCGAATTCTAAAAAGTTCCTGAACAATTTCCATTTAGTTTAATGTATACAATATGATCCTGTATAGCACGGTAAGGTTTTTAGGACATCCTGTATGTTAAAAAGTATAAATAACTTAGTTGAACTTAGCAAAGCATTAATGTTTAAACAAAATCTTGTTATATTTTAAATATAGAAAGTACATCTCTTTGAAAGGCAACCTTGCATGCAAATTAATATGAATATATCAATTCATTAGCGACATTCATTAAGTTTCAAACGCATCGACACACATGCTCAGATAAATTGCCAGCTCGGACGATAGTTTACTGGCTTCACTGACCAGCGGTGCACGCTTTCTTCGTACTTTTTAATTAGATCTCTCCGCTATAACACGCGAAACTGTATCTTCTTTCCTTGACTTATCACTTTCGAATGTAACAGCTGCAATTAAATCTGAGTGGATTGATACTCTTGATTTTCTCCTGTCTTGATTTTATCAAATCACTATAGTTTTATATTTTTTTCTATTAATTCGATTAATGTATCTGCAAAACTCATTCAAGTTTTCGGACTTTCTTCCTCGTTCGCTTCCAACGATACGTTTTACCTGACATCGTATTTTGTCTCTATCCTTCTTGTTATAATTAACTTCCGAAGTGAAAACTCTTTTGGACCAATCACTTTTTGGGTGTGTTAAAATGTAAGAACTCGCGATGCGCACAGTGAGTCGCTTTCCGATTTTTTACAATTTTTTTATTACGTCGATGATTCCTTCTTCCTTACTGGTTTACACGGCTGTTTAATTTAACAGCTGATCGTAAAAGAAATCGACGTAATGAAATTGACAGTGGTCAATTCAAAGGCTTAAACTCAATACCTGATAGTCACGTCACGCTACCGATGAAATGGACATTTCACTTTCTAATTTTGTAAGTTGTATTAAATTAGTGTTAAATTGTATTAAATTACTCGGCGATACCTGTAAAATATACATAGTGCTTGCTCTTTGTTTTTAATGTATAAATTTGCCAACTTGATTGCATTGGTAATGGATGTAAATGCATTAACACGTTCACTGCTACGCACATTTTGTATTTCCTATGCTAGGAGCTGACCTTTAAATTTTTATACTATAGCCTAAATGATCTGAAATTATTACTTTATTTTTGAACCTTTCTACACAATAATCACTAATATTTCAAAGCGGACGCACATGTGCGTCCATAGCACATAGGCTGAAATTGGCGTGCTAAGCACACAATTCGTTGTGCATTGAAAATACTCCCAACATGCGGGTTGGCGTGCGAATCACGCAATACCTTATGTTTTGATAATACTCCCAATACGGGGGTTGGCGTGTGATAATTAAAAATTCGTCGATAAACCAGTTGGGCGTTTCATTTAATAACCTAATTAATTTTTAATATGTTAAAGTTATTGTATATGTTTAACAATTAGTAAAGGAACACGAAGCATATAGTATAGAATACAAAACAATCACTTGGATTAGAAGAGAGGTTAACCAAGAGAAGAAGCAACACCAAGTTCACTTCAATTGCCACTGTCGGCGTTAGCAGTAGAGTCAAAACACAAGTTAAAATTATATATTATCGTGAGAAATATGTTATATACAAAATAAGAAGAATAAATTAAGCAGAATAATGTACAGCAGTTATATCAAGAAAACTGAGTTTGTAGAACAGAAGACTCTGGCGCAATCAAAAAACAAATATTCCCAGATGGACACCAAAACTCACTAAATTTGGTGTTTTTTAGGTTAGTAAAGCATTATGGTACGCTTCGGCTGTCGGAGGTAGTCCTGAAGGGAGTAGCGTGTCCTGCAACTGTGCGCCGGGCGAGTTAGGCGGTTAGTGGGCGGATGCGAGGACTTACCACGATCGAGCGGGTGTTTAGAAAGTCCTCAGTGGGCACATAAGAAAGTCTAGGGCGTACCCGGTGTTCGATGCGGTCCAGTTCGGCTATGATGGAGGATCGACTGGTCCTGGTTGAGATGGGCACGGCGACGGTGACCAGCCTTTTGTGGGCGATGTGTGGAATGGACGCTGGGTAAGTGTGAGCCTACACGGCGGCAACCAAACACACGCTTGCGATATACATCATGTACATTACATTGAAGTACAAATACAGTCAAGTGTTTTAATAGAGTACAGGAGTTGATTTTTATCAAATATAATTTAAGTCCGTAAAAAATAAATAACAAATAATAGTAGCATGTTTTTTTTTTTTTTAAATAGCAATCACAATTTTAAAAGTATAAGTAGATTATTGAGCTTGACTTGTGAGAAGATAATAATATACTTAATAGGATAAAACTTGAACACTGAATCTCACAACTAATACTAATTAACTCAAACGCGTATCAACGACGAAGTCACCATCTTCAGCTATGCACTAGCTACTTACAGTAGACAAACTATAACTAACCTAACAGTGTTACATGTCCCGTGTTTGTACAAAACTCAAAGAGGCGTGACTTAAGACTACGTAAAGCGTTAACAAAGGCCTAGCGATATTACAACTAACCTAACATTAACTATATAACCAAACAAATTACTAAAATAATAACAATCTCAAATAATCCATTATTTTTGTACACATTAACGTAGAATTTGGTATGGGTTCTAATTCATTTTAGGAAAAGTCATAAAAATTTATTATAAAACATTTCCCAATCATCTATTGCGTTAAGTTTTGTTGCATTTTTCAATAATACACAGTTTTCTATTTTAAAATTATGGTTCCCTTCTAAAAATGTTTAGCCATAGAAGATTTATCTGGCCTATTGTACTTTAAATGAGAAAATTTTTCTTTAGTTCTTTTCTTCATGTTTTTTTTTCTAATGCTGAGCATTTTTTACGTGAAAACACTCATTTTCAAATAGAAAACTCTGTATTGTTGAAAAACGCAGCACAATAGATGCTTGGGAAACTTGTTATATTAAAAAATATCGCATAATAATTAATTGTAAAAAAGTTTTTTTGAAATTAGTTCAGTAATTTGTTTAGTTGTATAGTTAACTAGTAGACTGGCAATGCTTCGCTAATGTTCGATTTTAATATAAAAATTATACTTATATTAAATTAACGAACACAATTTAGGAAATGAATTGAAAGATTAATTTTAAAATTACTTGTATTTAAAATAAGATTTTTATGTTTAGAGCAAGCTGGTATTCTTATGATTATTTTAAACAAATGGCTGTTTATTAATTAATTAATTTATTTATTTATTTATTTTTAATGGGTAGCTCATTTCAATTTACTTTCGAGGGTAGTTATTACATTCCACTACTTTGACTTAAGTAATCGAATTGTAAATGGTTTTTATATCACTTAAGAATAAAATGAAAAAGATTTAGCTTTATAGCTTGTGGGGAAGTTAGTGCAATTTATTTTTATTGTATAGCGGTAACATCTTTTTAACATCTTTAATTGTAGTGACCATGATCTCTAAACAATCCTGGGACTGATAAGTGTAAATTGAGAAATTTTTAGTGAAATTAGTTGAGTAGTTTTTGAGCTTATAAAAAAAGTAAGTGTACAACTGATTATTTAATTTGAAGGGTGGTTATATAATTTTATTCCTTTGACTTAAGTAATCAAATTGTAAATAGTTTTTTATATCACTTACAAATAATATTAACAATTTTAGCTTTATAGCTTGTACAAAGTTAGTTCAATTTATTTGTATATGGGTAGCAACCCCATTCAACAGCATTGTAATGTATATACACTCCTAGCATTATTATGGATAAAATGTAAATTTTTTGATGAAATCGGTCGAATAGTTTTTCAGTCCATAGAGGACAAAGAAAAAAAAGAAAGAAACATTCATTTTTATAAATACAGATTTTAGGCTAGTTATAATAACGCTAGGTGTTTGTTAATCACTGAAGATGGCGACCTTGCCGTTTGAACGCGTTTGAGTTAATAAACGTACTAGTTGTGAGTTATGCGCATCAACTTTAAAAGTATTCCATTGTGGAAAATTGTATAAATGTCTATGACGATAATTATTTAAAAAATTAGATTCTGTACATCGAAGCGTGTACAAGTCTTACAACACAATTATTGCTTTATCGTTGTTTTAGCTAAAGTTTTAAGACAAAAAAAATTAAATTAGAGTGGGATTTCAATATGTTATAAATCAATAAATTAAACTTTGGACTTTCAATAAATCAAACTATAGCTTTCGTATTTTATAGTGGTGCCTTTAAATTAAACAAAATCTTTTTTTTTTCTTTTCTTACTTTACATTCATGATTATGACTTGCACATCTTATACTGATATATTGACTATTAACTATTTATTTGTATCAATTGATCCAAGATTCGTGGATCTCAAAACGTTTATTTTATATTCGAATTTTCATCCCACGCTTGAAACCATTACAAACTCTTCATTTCCACATTTCACGGTTAAATCTACTACAACATAAAAAACTAAATGAAAAGGTAAAATCAAACATTACATCAGCGTTGTGAATTTGTTCATTTGACACTGTCATTGAATATACAGGGTGATTCAGAACTATAGGCGGCAAAGGCTCGGTAGCTCGTTCTATAGCTAAAAATAAGAAAAAAAGAAAAACATAATAGGCCCGGAAATTCGTTTTCCATATCTGCCATTTGGTTTTCTGTTAAAATAATTCATGTCTAGAGGAATACCCGACTGATAGAGTTAAAACTTGGCATAAAGTTTAACCTAAGAATGATATATCTCAAGAAAAATAAGCGATTATATAGAATCATGCGTTTCAAAATGGTGGCTGTTTGAAAATGCAAACCTAATTTGCTCAAAAACCGCACATTTTGACAAAAAATGTCAAGACACCTCTTTTAAAGCCGTTTTGATACCCTATTGGATGGTCTCATTGTAAAAACAATTGGATGAAGGATTGTTAAAGTTAAAGATAAAACAGCGTATGTACATACAATAATGTATATAGGATGCCGGGTAAAACAAACCAACTATTACACATAACTTAGTTATTATCCTTCATCCGATTGTTTCGACAGTGAGACCATCCGATGTGGAATTAAAAGGGCTACAAAAAAGGTGCCTTGACGATTTTTTGTTAAAATGTGCGTGTTTTTTTAGTAATTTATTTACGGAATTTTCAAACAGCCGCCATTTTGAAACTGGTTATTGGATTTAATCGTGCATTTTTCTTGAGGTGTATCATTGTTAGGTTAAACTCCATGCTAAGTTTGAACTCAATCAGTCAAACATTTCTCTAGATATGAATTATTTTTTAAAGCAAACAAAATGGCGGGTATTTGGGAAACGAAGCGTTTTTGAGCATTTACAAGAACTTATTTTTAGCTATAGAATGAGTTCGGAATCTTCCAGTTTAGGCCTACACTTTGAGAAACGAGATGAATTTCCATTAGTTTAGACCAATGAAAGTGCATCTGACAAACGTGAAGCCCAGTGATCGGTACGGACATTGACAGCGCCAAACAAACAATTGTGAAGCCAATGAAAGTAATCTTTCAAAACGTTTAGGCGAAAACTGTATCTAATATTAGAATTCGAAAGACATTTGGATTTTGTAAACAATGGCACGCTTTTTGGCAGTCGCAATTCGTAAATATCTCCGACATGGTTTTGGCTCATGAGAACTGTTTCAAGCTTTCATTCTTCGTTTATTCAGATACAGTTGCCAGACATGTAACAAACTGTTTTATTTTTAATTTTAACGCATGGTAACTCAATACCTCCAGCGCATTCCGTTAGGTTATGGTTGATTTCTGTATTTCTTTTTACTAACATAATACAGAAATATAACATGAATTACATACAGCCTGTCACAAAAAACCTTATACAGGATAGTGTCACATACATTGAAATAAATGAAAAATGTTCAGTAACTTTTTTTGAATTTGTTTAGTCGCAATCCACCATTTTGTTTTTGTTTTACAAAAACTCACTGTTTCTCCAGAAATAGATAAAATATTGAGTTTAAATTTGGTATAAGCATTTTGTATGTTAAGATTTACAAGTGTACCAAACAATGAGAATGTATTTTAATAATTTTTATATTAGCTGCTTTGTGGAATATCTTGAAAACCGTTAACGTAACAAAAACATTTGTAAAAGACAAAATATTTTTATTTTTTTAACGACAGACAAAATTGCTGCTTTGTTTCTATATGTCAAAAAAACTGAAAACATAATATCTTGGTAATTGCCTGCAACATTTCAAATGAGCCTAAAACCAACATTTCAGAGCAATGTATTTTATTATATTTATTAAAACTATGTAAATTCGAAAAATGTAGGTTACAGGCCGTTGTACAAACATTTTGGATGTTGTAGACAATTACAAAAAAATGTATTTTCAGTTTTTTGAACGAAGTTCCTTTACGCGGATTCCGTTAGGAGTTGACAAATAGAAAACGTAACGCGTAACGACAATTGAATTGGTTGCTATGACGATGAAAAATAGAAAATAAGCGTAACGAAAAAGCGTTATCGAATTGGTTGCCATGGTAATGAATACATTCAAGAAACCTGGGTTTTGGTTCATCAATTTAATTAAGAGACGATCGTTTGCGTCCAATATTTTTTTATAATTGTAGGTCTAGACTTAAAATTATTTTTTAACCTAAAATGTCTGTATGTTGCTGGCAAGTAAAATAAATTAAACATACGCATAATAACTTTAGGGTAGGCCTACACTGATGAAGCAACTTTTATGTTTATTGAATGTATTTACAATGAATGGTCATTTAACTGTGTTCGCCACCTTAGCTTTGATGTTATAATTAATTCTACACCTTTATTATAATAACATTAAACGTATGGAAACAGCAAATGTTTGTATAAAAAAAAACTAATAATTATCGACAGTATTGAATGAAACTCTGTGATTTTATTCCTTACTTTTCATTATTTACATAAAAAAATGATGGAAAATATACGAATTACAGAGAAGAAGATAGAGACAGAGAAAGTCGCAAAGAGGGGACATAATGCTGTTTCATCAAGTCAGGAAAATTTATAAATATCTTTAATAAAAATATCCACATTAAATTACATTAGGTAAAAAGAAACGGCGTGATGAACTTTGTTTCCGACGGGGGTCCCACGACCGCTCACATGACGTACTGAAAAAAAAAGCCATTTTGTCTGTCGTTAAAAAAGAAATATATTCTCTGTTTTATAATTTTTTTTTTTGTAAAGTTGGCGGTTTTCATGATATTCCAAGTTAAAAGTTTGGAGTAGCCGCCATTTTGAAAATAATAAACTTAAATTATTGGTGTTTGGTCCACTTGTAAATCGTAACATACGAAATGCTTATACCAAATTTGAAAGCAATATCTTACCTGTTTCTGGAATTACTGTTAGTTTTGTAAAAAAAAAAATGGCGGAATTCGAAAAAACGTTACTGAACAGTTTTCTTTTATTTAACTGTATAGCACGCTAAGGTTTTTCGTAACACCCTGTATGTATAGACTTTCAACATATATTATAAAAAATATATAAATTTTATATAAGTGGGGTGTTTTTAAAATCTATTAAATATTTAAATTAATTACGAATTACTTAATATGAAGACAAATTAGCTTAATGTTTGACATTTACAGTACATATCTAGAGTATACAGAAAACACATCTACCTTATTTTTATTCTTGTTTTAATTTTAGAACAAGAAAAATCCATTCGGTTCTTATAACACCGAATAGTTTAAACATATTTTTAACTTGGAAATTGTATTTGGAACACAACTCGGATTTCTTGTGATATCGTATAACTATTAGCCAAAGCATATTTGTATAACAGGCAAAACATTAACAAAAGTAACAATTTCTTTACAAATAGGAAACATATTGATTTTTTTATAAAAGCGTAACTAAGGTAAACAATATTGTAGCAGTACCATATCCTTAAAAAAATATTACTAAGCACAAGTTAAATTTAAAAAATGATAACTAAATTAAAATTACCTAAAAATAGTACTTGAACGAAAAGACAGTTTAACAAAAAAATAATAGGCTGATTCAATTATTGGTGGGGTTCGTTTTCCATTTTGTTTTTGAAGTATTTAAATTAACATTACATTGTAATCCCTAAACCGCATTTAGCAAGATATTATAAGTGTAATGCTGCAAAGAAATTCAGTATTCTACTTTGATTCCGTGTGATTTATTTTGATTTAAACGCGTGAAAAGAGTGAGCGTATTTGATCTGTAGTCGCTGTCGTGACATTTGAGTTTCGCATACTCCATGACGTCTGGCCATTTCATGACAAAGCATTATTGCCAAGAAGCATAAACTATTATAGCAAGGCGCGCGGACATGATTTAAAAATAACTCCGGTTCTCAACCACGGAGATTTAAAAATACACGTTGCCGTAGTAACCTGAAAATAAAACCAACGGTCAGGGAACGGAACCTACAATGTGTGATTAGCAAAGGTAAAACCATTGAAGAACGAAAAATATGATTCGCTGTTGAAAATAAACTTGTGGTTTCATTTCCCGTGAATATTAAATATTGCAACGTCACCGAGTATTATAATAAACTGATTTGTTTTCCCATACATACATTTTGATAAAATATAGCATACAGGTCTTTTTTTACATGGGCCAACATTATATAGTGTAAATTATAAAACTGACAAGTTTTTCTTGTTTTTGAGAAATTAAAAAATATGTAGTTAAAATATTTGAAAATGGCGGCCAATTTTCGAATTTCTTACGGAAAATCCTATATTTTATGATAATTTTGAATTGTACAACTTATTTTAATATTTTTTGTGTTTTTTTTATATACTACTAACCATTTAAAAGTTAGAAGGGTATAGAGTTTTAAAATCACCCCAACTGAGCGGAAGATAATACAGAGGAATTAAATGGCAAAATTAGAAATTTGTCACGCATGAAAAATTAAGTTGGTAACAGATGTTCAATATCAGCTGATTCAGAATCCCGAATTCAGTAAATAAAAATCGTCCTCTACATAAATGAAAATGTAAATATTCCTTTGTTCAAAATCTCCGAATGTTCGCAACCGATTGCTTTGAAATTTTGACGCAAAGTTTCATTTGAGTACATGCGTCTATTTAAAAAAAAAAAAAAAAAAACAACGCCATTGTTAGTCGTAAAAACAACACAAAATATACTAAATATTTTACGGCAATAGAAGCGCCATACTAAACAATTCATGAATATAATTAATTATTGTTGATACAGTAGTCTGTTGTTTGCTCTAATACTTCCGTTAACAGCTGATTTCAAACTTTGATGCAATTATTTGTATTTCTAACTTTTAGGTTAGGTTTTGACTAAAGTGTAGAAATGAGCCTTGCTGGTTGTTTCAACCTTTATTATAACTCCTGTTAAAAAGTATACGAAATAATTTGTTTTAGACACTAAACATTATTTACCATCTTAGCTTTGGGGTTATTTTTTAATCCTACACCTTTATTATAAGAAAAACATAACGTAATTATGTGTATAAAAGGTTCAAGCTGGGTTGGCGTACAGTGGTCTCCCCTAGTGAAATATAAAAATTCGAAAGTTGGCCGCTATTTAAAAACATTAAAAACTGTTCTTTAAAATGAGAACTTGTAGCCTAACGAACAGAGTTTCGTGTAACACTTTGCCACAATGCGAATTTTCACACTTTCCCACAACTTCATTTTTCATGGATGACAAATTTGTAGTTTTGTCATTTAATTGTTTTGTATTATTGTTATAAAAAAAATAACAAAAACCATATTTGTTGATTTTAAAAAGTTATTTGTTTGTCTAAACAATGTTTGATTAGTAAAGAGCGTTTTTTTTTTTGGTTCAAAACGTTTCAATACAAAAATATCTTCTTTCTAAAACTGTATAGATCTACCCTAATTACTTTTAAACGGTTAGTCATGTAAAAAAAAAAACACCAAGAACAAAAAAGTATTAAAATAACTTTTAAAAAACGAAATCATTATAAAGTACGTAAGAAATTCTAAAGTTGACCTCCATATTGGAAAATGGCGACCATTTACAAATATTTAACTACATATTTTTAGATTTCTAAAAAAACAAGGAAAGATTTCCCATTAAAAAAAAAGACTCCCTATATATTGTGATGTGTACCCCTATTTAAACTGAACTCTTAATACCAAATTACAAAACGCGTGTTTGTTCCAAATAAACCTGTGTTACGAAATGGATTGCTTTGAATAAAACCTACCTACAAACTAAAAATAATAAGTAAACTAAAAAACAATCCTTTAGTACAAAACTCTTTAAAATATTAGTTACTGGTTGTAAATTCAAGTTTACTAAAATAGTATGATTCTTCATTTTAAAGAATTCATTAACTTCTGTATAAAATATATAGACTTTTTTTAAATTATTTGCGTTTAAAAACTTTCAAATTGCAGATAAGTTTTATTCGTCGTTTTGCAAGACAGTGTAAAACAATGAAAATAATAAAATACTAAAAATAAAAAAATTTTATTTCAATATTATGTAAATTTAACATGCCAAAAGTTGTTTAAAGTTCTATTTAAAAAAATCTATAACATGAAATCACACGAATGCAGATTCATCGTTTTGCAAGACAGTGTAAAATAATGAAAATAGTAAAATATTAAAAATATAAAAATTGTTTTACAATATTACGTAAATTTAACATGTCAAAAGTTGTTTAAAGTTCTATTAAAAAAATCTATAACATGAAATCACACAAATGCAAATTCATCATTTTGCAAAACAGTGTAAAATAATGAAAATAAAATATTAAAAATAATTTTTTTTCATTATTATGTAAATTTAACATGTCAAAAGTTGTTTTAAGTTCTATTAATTGTTTAAAGTTCTATTAAAAAAATCTATAACATGAAATCACACGAATGCAAATTCATCATTTTGCAAGACAGTGTAAAATAATGAAAATAATAAAATATTAAAAATAATTTTTTTTCAATATTATGTAAATTTAACATGTCAAAAGTTGTTTAAAATTCTATTAAAAAAATCTATAACATGAAATCACACGAATGCAAATTCATCGTTTTGCAAGAAAGACGTTTCGTAAAATAATGTAAATAATAAAATATTTAAAAATTTAAAAAAATGTTTTTCAATATTGTATAAATTTAACATGTCAAAAGTTGTTTAAATTCTATTAAAAAAATCTATAACATGAAATCACACGAATCTTTATCAATCAAGAGAAAAAAAATTCATATCTAATTTATTGTTTTAGGAACAATAAACTTTTACTACCTTAAATTGTTTTTGAAATTAAATCGAAAATATTAATTTATCTCCACAACCTTAGCAATTTTGTAACAAAATATTTCCCATAGGTTCGAAACGTAAACATTCTTTAGAAATAAACCGATAAGCACTCACCTCGAGATACATATTTACGCAGCTAGATAGAGGCACGATCAGAAACAATAATCGAATGAATCTGTTGTTCTAACCCGGCAAGAAGCTGCTGGCGGAATGCCTGGAAGAGATGGATCTAAATAAACCGCTCTCTAGGCTAAAGCTCAACATATTTCCGAGGCATTAATACAATTAATGTTGGATCAGTTGGAATTCAAAAGGTGGTTTGAAAGTATAAATACATTCGACGTCAATTCGTACGGAATTGAAAATGTTTGTTGAATTAGTATATTAGCATTAAATTAATTGAATTTGGGACTGTATTTATTTTATAAACATGTTAATTGCAATGTTGGTAGTTATAGTGAAATGAAATTGGAACATAAAATGTGATAATAGTATATTTATTAACAAGTATAAAAGTTATGTTCTGTGTTTACGTCTATTTTTTTTACTTTTCGTTTAAAATTTACAGATAAATTTAATATTTCCAAACCTATGTACTCAGAGTGTTCATAAAGTCCCCCTAACCCTCCCCCCTAATTATTTTTGTTATTGAAAATAATTTAACAAAACTTTGTATTTATCTTGTATTGCATAACAGGACAAATCTTTTGACATGTCTGACCCTGTATGATTTTGGGGATCTTAGGGGCAAGGGCTGTTAAAATTTTCAAATACAAACGTAGATCATGTAATACACCATGGAAAAATTGATTAAAACAGAATCACAATGGCGCAAACTAAAGCTTAATATCTTGCTTCGTTTCAAAGTAATTGGTAATTAATTTTCTGGATAATAACATACAACCTACTTATTCCTAATATTAACAAATTAATAGCCTGCTTTGATGCTATGATAACAATATCATTTTCGAGAACTTTGATTGTCCATTACTTTGAAGCGAAATTAGATATTAAGCTCTAGTTTGTGCCATTCTGTTTCTCTTTTAATAAGCTTTTCAATTGTGTATTACATGACCTACCTTTATATTTGAAATTTTTAAACGCCCCTTGCCCCCCTAAGCCCAGAAAGTCAGATATGTCAAAAAAATTTCATGTTATGCAACACAAAATATATAGGGTACAAACTTTAGTTAACTTATTTTCAATAACAAAAATATTAATTCGACCACGCAGCTGAACCGCTGACGTGAGTTGAGCAAATTTTTAAAATTAAGTTTATATGTTTTAGGGTTTCAACCAACAATTTGGGAAGTAGGTCTATTCACAACGGTTCGCTGAATAGCTGCAAAATGGTTCGCACGCCATTCCGCATATTGGGAGTATCTTCAATACACAATGCATTGCGTGCTTCGCACGCCATTCCGAATATTGGGAGTATCTTCAATACACAATGCATTGCGTGCTTCGCACGCCAACCCCGCGGTAGGATCCACCATGGCTTTGGACCGGGTACTTCTATGGTATTTTACGTTTTGATCGATTTTGGGGGAACCAAGCGAGCTATAAGGTCGCGTAAAAAAACAAAGCGTGCAGAATAAAACACCCTACATTTATATTTGTAGAAAAAGCTCAAAACCGAATTCATTCTCGTAGGAAAAATCTCGAAAAATCCGATTGTCGGATTTTTTTGGCTAACGAACTCGTCCGAGCGACGTTGACGACCAACATGTGAACCAAATTTGAACCAAATCGGACTTAAAATGAGGCCGCTAGAGTGCGAACACATTTGTATAATATACACACATATATATAATTTTTAATGACACCCCAAAAAGTGTTCTGGGGAACATGATCGGTGCTCATTTGCTGCTCCCGTCCTTAGGTATCTCCAGAAGGGCCACTGCAATAGTTCATTTTTCCTTAGGAAATTCGCTAATAAAGGGACTGTATGAACACTCTATTTTTACAATACTTAAAAAGTTGTCGCTTGAAATATTAACCTAATTAGGGTTTAAACTATTTAGGAAACTCACGAAGGCGCTGAATAGCTGCCAAATGCACGAAATATATTAGTAGAATTTGTTAGCACCTCAGCTTCCAGCCCCGCAACACGCGATGCTTCGTTCCGCTCGTTGCGCAAAATGGACTACGCTTTGCGAGTTTGAACCTTGACCTTCCACCCACGGATTACGGACGGCTTCGCTTCGCTCGAATTGGACACACTCGCTTTTTACAGTACTTTTATGGTATTTTACGTTGTGATCGGTATTGGGTAGTCCAGACGGGCTATAAGGTCGTGTAAAAAATAAAATATGCAGGAACAACTCATATAGTTGTTTGTTTAGATAAGACCCCTAAAAATGGCATTCTAGTACAAAACATCACAAAACATTGTTACTTACTGTAAAAAAGGTACTTCCGGGCTCGATTGACTTACAAAACCAACGTGTGTACCACACTTGGAAAAATCGGACGTAAAATGCACCCGTTAGAAAACTAATACATAATACATATATTTAAATATGTACAACTTTTAATGACCCTCCAAAATGTGATCTTGGGATTATAATCGCTTCTCATTGACAGCTCCAAATCTTAAGTATCACCATAAGAGTCACTGCAAATAGCTCATATTCCTATAGTACAGTCGGTATAGGTTACAACTACCAGTAATTTGCAATACGGCTGATTTTTTTTATAAGTACCTTAAAGTACGTAGATTAACATAAAAAAAGTTTACCAGTCTATCGATTTCCCAAAGTCGAAAAAAAATCGATTATCATTTTTTTTTTATTATCCTAAATATTTTGAGCTGGGATGAAGATAGAGAAAAATAAAAAATACCACCGTGTAGGGGAGGTATTTTTCAACAAAAAAGGTCATGTGTATTTATTTCGTCCGAGCTATGGTTTGTCTGGAAAAAATTCGATAACGCAGGTATGTATTTTGCAGCAGGGGAAATCACTAAAAGGGGACATCTTATTCATGTATGAAGCGTTGGCTCATTCTAAATTAGCCGAATTTTAATATATCGAATTGAAACTTGACGTATGGGTTAAAGTATATATTTTAAACATTTATGCTAAGTCTCAGCTTGTTATCTTGAAAATTACCCGATCTAGGAGTCGATTTCGATTATCGATTTTAGGAGTACCGGACCCACCAATTCATTTTAAACAGCTCCAGTTTAGAAACTTTTTAAAATATCAACCTGAAAGTTTTTTTACAAGTTAAATATATATATTCAAACAAGATCAAGGAGTATGAACCTTTTTTATTATTTACTTTTCAAAGCACAAGTAACTTAAAAAAGTATAATTTTTAGATTTTTTTAGATTTTTCATCAAAACGCTTGAGTTAATCGGCTGCAGATTAGTCAATTTTTTAAATATAGTTTTTAAAATAAGTGTAGCAAAAAACTATTGTGTTTTTAACTTCTGTACCAATTTTTAAATCAATATGTTCAAAAATGTCGAAAATGGAGTCGTTGAATCCAAAGGTGTTATAGTTAAAACGAGATAGGCAAAACAGAAGACTATTTTCAAGCGCCTCGTTTTTAAAAATAGCATGACAAAAATCGTTCATACTTACTAAGAATATTTATACTGGTGTACTCAACTTGTAAAGCAAATTTGATGTTGATATTAAAAAATTGACGAAACTGGAATAGATAGAAATTAGTTCGTGGGTCCGGTACTCCTAAAATCGATAATCGAAATCGACTCCTAGATCGGGTCATTTTCAAGATAACAAGCTGAGACTCAGCATAAATGTTTAAAATATATATTTTAACTCCTACGTCAAGTTTCAATTCGATATATTAAAATTTGGCCAATTTAGAATGAGCTAACGCTTCATATATGAATAAGATGTCCCCTTTTAGTGATGTCCCCTGCTGCAAAATATATACCTGCATTATTGATTTTTTTCCAGACAAACCATTGTTCGGACGAAATAAATGTATATGACCTTTTTTGTTGAAAAATACCTCCCCTACACGGTGGTATTTTTTATTTTTCTCTATCTTTATCCTAGCTCGAAATATTAAGGATAATCGAAGAAAAAAAATGATAATCGATTTTTTTTCGACTTTGGGAAATCGATAGACTGGTAAACTTTGTTTATGTTAATCTACGTACTTTAAGGTACTTATAAAAAAAAATCAGCCGTATTGTAAATTACTGGAACTTTTGGTCTAAATTTACCCCTACCGACGGGCCTACTATGGAAATTCGCTAATAAAATTTTGGTGGTGTTGGCATTGCAAGCATTATTGTTTCAATTTTTTAAACTAGGGCCTATACATATAAATAAAATTGGGGTGTCTGACAGTGGTTTCAAAATATAGGCTCATTTGGTTATTCACACATTACCAAAACCTAAACTCACATTTATACATTTTTTCTGTCAGTCTGTCTGTCTGTTTGTTTGTTTACCCGGGCTAATCTCCGGAATGGCTGTACCGATTCTGACGAAACTTTCATCAACATGTAGAGGATTTTTCAGTGAATATTTTAGGCCACATTTTATTACGAAAATAAATAAAATTCATGTAAAAAAATTGAAAAAATATAAAAATTATAACAAAATTAGGGACTTTTTGGACAGATGTTGAGGATATTGCATGTCCATTCGTTCTGTGTATTAAATTATTTACAGGTAACAGCTAGCCCCCCACCCAATCAAGTGTTTCTGTCCAAATAAATCATCATTTCCATAATCTATACATTTAACAAAATTGAAATAATTATAAAATTATGAATAAAATTAATGATTTTGTGGACAAATGTTGGAGATAGTACGTGTATATTTCCACCTCTGTATTAAATGTGGTACAGTTCATAATACCTACACAACCCAACTTATATCCAAATGCTTATATCTTAATCAATCATCCATCATTTCCGTAAAAATAAACGGTACCAGGAACTGGCACATACTTTCTCACAAATATATTTAAATTATTAAACAGATTCACTGTGACTTGTAGGGTGGGGTGGGAGAGGTGATTTTTTATTAAAGTAGAAGATTAACTAATAAATATTATTATTATTATCTAGAGAGAAAACTATTCGATCGATTTCGAACAAATTTGCACCACACACGTCAATTAGGCCTGTATAGATGAACGAAAAAGGTTTTGAAAAATTTTGAAAAACAATCCCCTTTATGGCCAAAAACCCCCCAAAATCAGTCATTATTATTATTATTATTATTATTAGCTAAACGATAATTTTTAAAAAGATGCGGTTTTTTGCATATGGTAGGGTACATTAAAGGCTACAAATAAGCCAAACTTTATCAAAATCGTTAGAGCAGTTTTTTTATAAAAAAATAATAACTGATTTTTTGGGGGGGGTTTTTTGCCAAAAAGGGGGTTGTTTTTCAAAACCGTTTTTCGTGCATTGCATCTATACAGGCCTACTTGACATGTCTGGTGCAAATTTGTTTGAAATCGATCGAATAGTTTTCGCTCTAGCTTTGTATACATACAGACATACATACAGACATACAGACAGACATTTTGTACAAACCACTTTTTTTGAATCAGGGAGTCCCAAAACGGATATTTCCACAAAAATCTCAACATCGATTTGTTTGCGATCACTGTACTTTCTCTATACTATAGTATAGTGAGAAAGTAATAACAGGATATACAGTAATATTTTTGCATTTTCATCACTATGGATCGCCGCAGAGCCCCAAGTTCTTTTTAATATTTGTGATTGACCATCATTTAAGTTACACTAGATAAAATGATTTACAAACTTTTAAAAGTTTGTATTAATTAAAAGAAATTCCAAAAAGAACACTTTCTAAATACACTGTGTAGATAAGTTTCCTGTTTAAAAATCTTTTCAAAATTTTTAAATTTACATAATCCGAAGGTTTTCCGTTTGTTGTACGTTTTAATTTTAAAAATATCAACTTTGATTTACCACTGACGATAACTCTGCATTCAGTAACGGCTTAGCAACAAAGTTGTCGAGACTTCTCAAAGATATCTGAAACAACCTTCGGTGTTTCGTTCCACCCAAGTAGAAACATCTATAGTTCCGTCTATATTTAAACTCTACGCCACCCTATTACGCTGGAACTTCCATTAACTCGAACTTCCATTTCAGAAGTGTGGAATAATGAATGCGTGAAGTGACAATCAACTTGGATATAGCGAACAGGTGGGGCGGGTTATAGAAGTTGTGGAGTGAGAGAGATAGATGACGAGTTCACATGTTCAGCTAGGGTATTTAGAAAAGTTAGGCACATTTCAAAGGAAAACATGATTTCGTTGAGTTTACAAACAACTTTTGCAGTTAAATTTTATTAATTAATTAGCTGAGCTGAGCTCTTAGATGTGGTTATATAAATAAAATTACTATCGGGGGAATATTGTGCCTTACCATTACACGCAATTAAAAATATTTCGACCACGCAGCTGAACCGCTGAAGTGAGTTGAGCAAATTTCCAAAATTGAATTTATAAGCCTATGTTTTAGGGTTTCACCCAACAATTTGGGAAATAGGTCTATTCACGACGGTGCTGAATAGCTGCAGATGGTTCGCACGCCAATCCGCATATTGGGAGTATCTTCAATACACAAAGCATTGCGTGCTTCGCATGCCAACCCCCGTATTGGGAGTATCTTCAATACACCATGCATTGCGTGCTTCACACGCCAACCCCACGGTAGAATCCACCGCATGGCTTTGAACCGGGTACTTCTATGGTATTTTACGTTTTGATCGATTTTGGGGGAACCAGGTGAGCTATAAGGTAACGTAAAAAAACAAAATGTGCAAAATAACGTCCTGCGTTTATATTTGTAGAAAAAACGCGATTTTTATCGTTTATTTGTGCATAGCTCATAATTTGCGTAGGCCTAAAAGGGATACATAGATCGATTCAGGTGAAACTCACTGTGTGGTTTTTGAGTCTTGGTTCTAAAATACAGTAGTTTTTAGCGAATTTCCATAGGAAAAATGAGCTATTGCAGTGGCCCTTATGGTAATACCCAAGGTCGGGAGTAACAAATGAGCACCGATCATGGTCCCCAGAACACGTTTTGGGGTGTCGTTAAAAATCATATATATATATATATATATATATGTGTGTTCGCACTCTAGCGGCCGCATTTTAAGTCCGATTTGGTTAAAATTTGGCACACATGTTGGTTGTCTACGTCGCTCGGACGAGTTTGTTAGCCAACAAAATCCAACAATCAGAAGCACGTTTTTTTGACCGGAAATAACTATTTTTTGAGATTTTTAATACGAGAATGAATTTTTTTCGAGTTTTTTCTACAAATATAAATGTAGGATGTCATTCTGCACATTTTGTTTTTTTTACGCGACCTTATAGCTCGCTTGGTTCCCCCATAATCGATCAAAACGTAAAATACCATAGAAGTACCCGGTTCAAAGCCACGTGGTGGATTCTACCGTGGGGTTGGCGTGCGAAGCACGCAATGCATTGTGTATTGAAGCTACTCCCAATACGTGGGTTGGCGTGCGAAGCACGCAATGCACTGTTTATTGAAGATACTCCCAATATGCGCAATGGCGTGCGAACCATTTTGCAGCTATTCAGCACCGTCGTGAATAGACCCATTTCTCAAATTGTCGGTTGAAACCCTAAAGCATAGGCCTATAAAGTTAATTTTGGATATTTGCTCAACTCACGTCAGCGGTTCAGCTGCGTGGTCAAATTATTTAATTGTATAGATTTGTTTACTGACTTAGTCATTCACGGTACCGAATTTACGGTAGATTAAAAACATATAGGAAGATAAACGTATTTATGTAAAAGCTTCGACATTTCTCTACCGGAGACAGTTTGAGGATCAAAGTACAGTCGCGGATGTATCACAGTAACTCAATATGCACAATGTGTGTTGGTAATGGCACTAATAAGTCATTCATCAGACAGCTGATTGGCTCACGTCCACGTTGCAGTACAGTTTAAAGACTTGACTAACACAATCTGGCAAACATATTATGAAAAGTAAGTATTATTAGACACGCACGACGGCAGATGTAGCTTACTTGTTATAATTCTCTAAGTGGGAAACAACTAACTGCACGTGGCAGAAATTACTTTGGTTTTGTTTTCGTTGGCTGTGTATGTCCGATGTTTGCGTGCCAAATATACTAAGACAGTTACACAAACCCAAAGAAAATTTAACTTAGTTTTCAAGTTTAATAAAAGTTATTTTCATTATATTTTTACTGGGAGTGAACCATTTAAAATAAGTTGATCGCTTGTTTTTATTACATGTGTGTTATTTTAGGTTTAAATATAAAACTATAAAAAGTACGTACATACGTGAGTAACATATAATATAACAGCTGATTTTACCCATCATCTGTTAACCCAGTGTAGATTATAGTTTGGGGTTATGTTTACAACTTTAATCATTATAATTTCTATTGAATGCTATAATATATGTTATAATATTTGCTTTGAGGTTATAAACTATATATAAATACAACCGTTTATCATCAATATATTTGTTTATACAAATTTAAAGAAGTGATATCCATTCGCTTAACAGCTAATTTCACCAATCATCTGTAATACTTAAACAAACCCAGTGTAGATTATGGTTTGGGGTTATGTTTAGGTAAGTTTAGGCCTAGATAAGTAGGACTGAATGTTGTTTGACAATAGTTTGTTTTTTAAATTGTGTATTTCTGATGTGTATCTAATTAATGAGCCTGTGATTTTTCACGGGGGCTTACTAGTCATATTATAATTGTGTAAACCAAATCAAACACCCAGTTCTTTTTGAAGTGAAAACTTCTTTAATCTCACACAGCATTTTCAATACGTGAACTTAAAGTGAGGCTCTGCGTTTATGATTTCGTCAAAGACTTCTTCTTCTTCGTTGTTTCACACACGTGCTAATTTAAACCAGAAGTTTAAAGTAACAGCTGATCGTAAAAGAAGAAGAAATCGACGAAATAAAATAGGCGGTGGTACATATTTTATGTAAAGGCGTAAACTCATCAGCTGTTTGGGTTTAGTCACGTCGTGCTCACAATGAAATTGATATAGTGCTTAATCATTTTGTAAGTTGCGTTAAAATAATACATTTTTTGCAATAAAAAAAGGTATTAGAGTTTGTTGGTAATACTTCTGAAATGGACATTGCACTTCGTAATTTTGAAAGTTGTTGGTTAGTGTACTTGGTGATAAAATGGACATAGTGCTTTCTAATTTTGTTTTTAATTTCTTAATTTGCTAACTTGCTAAGATAAGAATTATAATCAAATGTCGGATAAAAAAAAATAGAACCAACGATTTATATTCATGACACTTTTCACTTCTGTTCAGTCCCAAGATTGCTTACTTTTTTTTCTACTGTTTGATGAAGTTTAAGTTTATTTAATTAACCAACTCCACTAGCAACTAAATTATGATGAAGTTTAAATTTATTTAATTAACCAACGAATTTTAGATGCTAGAGAAGAAACTGTTTTAAACTGATAATTTAAACACTCATTTGTGTGCCAATATATTAAGCTTTTTGTTGTTTATACAGGATTTCTCAAAAGTCTGTTAATGGCGTTAATTTTTGTAACCATTGCAGATTACGCAACAAAATTAATTGGTGGATCGTTTTTCTACCAAACAAACAAATCTTTTAAGCAATTACAATTTTTGTATCACCTTAGGAGAACGGCCCGCAAAGGAGTCGGGGGGAAACCTTAAATAGGAGTATAGGTCGAGTTGTACATCAAATTAAAGGTATGTCTTAGGAGAACACAATGCCGCAAATCAGACATCAAAAGGTTCACCCTACACAAAATAGCGGCTGTTTAAAGTTACAATATTGGGCATTTTGAAAATGGCTTAATTTTACTTTTTGGCATTAGCTTTGAAATCAAAACTCCGACAATGCACACTAGAAATACCTGCTGAGATGCTACAGAGCGTTATGAATGGCTACTACACCCGCCTAGCTCACTGGCAAACTGCAGAAGGAAAACAGTTTGAGCATTTATTGTTAAAAAGATAAGCTGTTAGGAAAGTTTATTATTGGTAATTGTTATTTTTAACAAGTAGTAAAATGTATAATCTATATAAAAATGTAAATGTTCGTTTGTCAAAAACTCAAACCTCAATTTCTTCACCGATTGTTTTGAAATTTTGACACAACATTACTTTCGAATGTTTGTATATACTTTTTTTGAAAAACAACGCCATTGTTGGACGTAAAAACAACACAAACTACACTAAATATTTTATGACCGCCATACTAAATAATAAATAAATACGTTTGTTGTTGATACAGTAGTCAGCTGTTTGCTCTAATATTTCCATCAACAGCTGATTTCAAAAATTCAAACAATTATTTCTATACTATTGTATTTGTAGCCATATCCGATTGCTTTTATATATAATATTATTATTTATAGCAAGCCTTTTAGAAGTCTTTATATCGTTTACAGCTGTTTCACCTTTTCATTTTCAGGCATCATCAGAACGAATACACAAGCAGTTTGCGATATGATAAACTTGACGACAGTCGCATACTGTGACTCAAATAAAATCAACAGTATGTTTTAAATGTTTTACTAAGTGTCGTTTTGTGTTTTTATTTATTGTGTTTTAATTTGTTTATGTGTTAAATGTCATATTAATCTCTGTTAATAAGTGTAACGGTGAGAAGTGTGTTTATGTGTATTCGTTTTGATAATGCCTGAAAATGAAAAGGTGAAACAGGTGTAAACGATATATAGACTTCTAAAAGGATTGCTAAATCAAGTATAAATAATAATATAATATTAATTATTTGTATTTCTAACATTTAGGTCAGGTTTTTGTTAAAGTGAAGCCTTGCTGATTCTTTTTACCTTTATTATAACTGCTGTTATAAAATATACGAAATAATTTGATTCGGGCATTTAACATTATTTACCATCTTAGTTTTACGGTTATTATTAAGCCAACACCTTTATTATAAGGACAACATAACATGATTATGTGTATAGAAGGTTCGAACGGGGTTGGCGTGCGGAGCACGCAGGGGTCTCCAATAGTTTGAAATAAAAATTGTGCCTCTTCCTCCTCGCAGGCCGTTCCCCACTGAAGGTGATAAGTCACTGTCCACAAAAACTGGTCCTACTGTTAGCGTGGATTGTCGGAGTTTTGCTTTTAAATCTTAGAGCAACGATAAACCAAGGTTTGTTGCGTAATCTAAAATATAACGCCGTTCACAGACTTTTGAGACACTCTGTATTTAGGTAATATTTTTGTGAAAATATTATTTTATTCGCGCAACATCTATCAACAGTTTTACGATAAGGTATCAATGAGAGAAGAAGTGCTTTGAAACTATCTATATGGCTGTACTCACGAATTATATTAACTAAACAAAATGTTAAAATTATAATTTTGAAATAGATTACATCCGTTAGTTGAATGTAATTAGGTTCTTCTACTTAAAACACATAAATTTAATAAACAGACGTACACGAGTTACGTTTGATGGCTATTGTTTATTGTCTATTAACGCTCTGGTCGATACAAGGGAAGTGGAAAGTACAAATGGCAATAACAAAGTTCTCCATTTAGATTTTAGTTTGCGTCATAGCCACCAGGGATTTCCAAGGTTTCAAACGGCTTATTTATATATCTTTGATTTGAGAGCTATTTGTAATTTATACTTGTCTTATGTATGACTAGTAAGGCCCCGTGAAAAATCATATTCAGATTAATTAGATACACGTCAGAAATACATAATTTTAAAAAAATACTTTAAAAACAGCAGACTTTACTATGCTGACGGGGTTTTTTAACACGGTATAAATGTGTGCAATTATAAGGATTATAAACCTGTAGGCCTATTTGTTAAAATTTTTATTTATATGCGTTATTACATATTTAAAGAAAGATACACATATCTTTTACTTGTTTTTGTATTTAATATTGATAGTTCAAATGATTTATAAGTTATTAATATTATAGTGAAGAAATTAATAATCGAATATGTGTATACGTAATACAAATATGTACGAATGTACGAAAAATTAAACTTAGTTTTCAAGTTTAATACAAGTTATTTTCACTATATTTTTACAGGGAGTGAACCATTTAAAATGCGTTTTTATTAGACATTTGTTATTAGCGAATTTCCATAGGAAACATGGGCTATTGCAGTGGCCCTTATGGTGAGACCCAAGGTCGGGAGTAGCAAATGAGCACCGATCATGGTCCCCAGAACACGTTTTGGGGTGTCATTAAAATTCATATATATATATACGTATGTATGTGTTCGCACTCTAGCGGCCGCATTTTAAGTCCGATTTGGTCCAAATTTGGTACACGTGTTGGTTGTCTATGTCGCTCGGACGAGTTCGTTAGCAAAAAAAAAATCCAACAACCGGAAGTACGTTTTTGACCGGAAGTAACAATTTTTTAGATCTTTACTACGAGAATGATTTTTTTGTAGAGTTTTTTCTGAAAATATAAATGTAGGATGTTATTCTGCACATTTTGTTTTTTTACGCGACATTATAGCTCGCTTGGTTCCCCCAAAATCGGCCAAAACGTAAAATACCATAAAAGTACCCGGTTCGAAGCCAAGTGGTGCAAACTCGCGAGGCCACCAGGCGCAAACAAATTCTACTAATATATTGCGTACACACAGACAGCTGTTCAACGCCTTCGTGAGTAGACCTATGTCCCAAATTGTTGTTTGAAACCCTAAAACATAGGCATATAAACGTAGGCCTAATTTTGGAAATTTGCTCAACGCACGTCAGTGGTCCAGCTGCGTGGTCGAATTATTTTAGGTTTAAATATAAAACTATATAAAGTTTTTGGAACGAAGTACCTTAACGCGTTTTGCGGTAGGAGTTAAAAAATAGAAAATGTAATGCGTAACGAAAAAAGTGTTATTAATTGGTTGCTATGGCAATGACAAATATAAAATACGAGTAACGAAAAAAGCGTTACCAAATTGGTTGCCATGGCAATGAATGTAAATACAATAAGAAACATGTGTTTAGGTTCATCAATTTATATTAAGAGACGATCGGTTCCGTCCAGCGTCAAGCGCTGAAATTTTAGGTTAGGCCTAGAAAGTAATTTTAAGTCTAGGCCTAACCTAAAATTATTGTGTGTATGTTGCCGTTAAGAGAGGTAAAATAAACTAAACATACACACAATAATTTTAGGTTAGGCCCAGACTGATGAACCAACATTTTATGTTTATTGAATGTATTTACAAAGAATGGACATTTAACTGTGTTTACTATCTTAGCTTTTATGTTACAATTAGTTCTACACCTTCATTTTAATAATATTAAACGTATTGAAATAGTAAATATTTGTTAAAAAGCAATCTAATAATAAACGGCAATTGAAAGATTAAAATTATGTGTGTATGTTGCTGTTAAGGCTGGTAAAACTATTGAAGAAAAGGTGAAATGTACTTAGTTCCTAACGGGATCCCACAACCACACACATTTACTTTTTTTTATATATGTGTATATATACATTACGGTGGGGTTTTTGTAAACTTTAGTAAAATTTAAAATTAAATCTGCTGAAAAAGCAAGAAAATCCCTTGGTATTTTTATTGTATTGATAAAAAGTATACACAAATTAGATAATTAAATCCTAAAGAATATAACTTGAGTAGTTTAACATAAACTAAGCACACTTAACAAGCATGTTTAACTAGCACTTCTTCAAACTGATTTGACCTGTCTTTACACTTGTATAAGCTATTTTTAATGTCTGAGTAAAGAGGTAGACAATGTGATAAAATAAGGAAATTAACGATGCAGTTAAAAATAAATAAGAAGATGCAATCGGAACATTTGCGAAGAACTAGCAATAAATAGTCTCTTGTTATAAAACCCGTTAATACGGTACGGGATGACGTCAGCACACTGCCCCTCCCCCCCACTCTTTACGTCATAAGTTGAATCAATAGTTATATCTGTTGTGCACAACTGCATTTAATACAACCCTCATACTAGTTTGGTTTGCGATATCCGGGAACTGTTCAAGGAGAAATTTCAAGAGTAACGTAACAACGAAGGAACGTGTGTTCTAAAAATAACCTAATAGAGTTTATTTTCATCTTTTGAAACTTTCTTACTAGATAGTACTACACCAACGACCACAGAATTATTACAACAAACGAGTCTAAACACTTGCATAATTCACCAGAGGCTTAACACGTTCACTGCTGAAGACGCACATGTGAGCTTGACACTGAACACTATGAAATGCGGCCGACGCACAGTGCATTGCACGCTGACCCCCGTATTGGAAGTATTTTCAATACACAGTGCATTGCGTGCTTTGCACTCCTACCCCCGTATTTTTGAGTATTTTCAAAAACACAGTGCATTGCGTGCTTCGCACGCCTACCCCCGTATTTTGAGTATTTTCAATACACATTTGCATTACGTGCTTCACACGCCTTCCTCCGTATTGGGAGTATTTTCAATACACAACGCATTACGTGCTTCGCAAGCTAACCCCCTTATTTTGAGTATTTTTAATACACAGGTCATTGCATGCTTTGCACGCCAACCCCCGTATTGGGAGTATTTTCAATACAGAATGCATTCCAATTTAAATAAAAACCCGAACCACAAAACAAGGAGCAAAAACTATAACCAAACAACTAAATTGTAAGTTAAGTTTAATACCTTACCCTTATGTACATTTCGATGACATGGTCATCGTCCTCAGAGGGTTTTAACACTACTCTTAGTTGTTTAGTTATAGTTTTTGCTCCTTGTTTTGTGGTTCGGGTTTTTATTTAAATCGGTGTGATTTTGTCGCCACAGTGCTCTTTTATTTGTTTAAACAGAATGCATTGCGTGTTTACTCGCCAAATTTAAACCTATGTGCTATGGACGTACATTGAGCGTCCATATAAAATATTAGTGATTATTACGTAGAAAGGCTCAAAAATAAAAAATAAAGTAATTTCTCTTCAATTAGGCCATAAATATATAAACTATAAGGTTAGTTCTTAGCATAGGAAATACGAAATTAGCGTAGCAGTGAATGTGTTAAACGTTTGACCCCCCCCCCCCCCACCTACTATTGACCCCTATTGACCAATTTCTGTAGATCTATCAGGTCGATTTTCGTGCTGTCAGGTTTGAATGAAATAAAATGGCGTTATTGTAAAAAAATTATTAAATGTAATATTTATTTAATCGGTATTTTTATGAAGGCATTTTTTGGGGTTTTTTGTTACAACCTTATTGACAACTATTCTTAGAGATCTACAGGGACGATTTTCGTGTGGTTTGTTTTAAATTAAATAAAATGTTGTCATTATTATAAAAAAAAATGATTAAATGTAATTTGTATTTAATCTGTATATTTATACGGGCACTTATTATGGTTTTAATTCCTATTTCTGGAGATCAACCTGGCCTATTTTCGTACGATTTGTTTTAAATCAAATAAAATGTCACATTATTATCAAAAAATTATTAAATGTTTTTTTTTTATCAGTATTTATACGAGTACTTTTGGTTTTTTTAAAGTTACAACCCTATTGATACGTTTTCCAGTAGTATCTGCTGAGACGATTTTCGTGCCGTTTGTTTTAAATTTAATAAAATATTGTCATTATTAACGAAAAATTAAGAAGTGTAATTTTTATTTCATCGGTAAACTGTATTTTACCGTAATTTTCTAAGTCGCACAGAAACGTTACCCCTGGTTCCCCTAAAATCGATCGAAACGAAAGATAAAATACAAGTACCCTATTAAAAACCACGTCCTAACGAATGAAACTTTCTTTAGAGTTTTGTCTAAACTAATCAATGTAGGATATTATTTTGGACAGTTTTTTACACGACCTTATAGCTCGCTCGGTTCCCCCAAAATAGATCAAAACATAAAATTACCCGGTTCAAATCCACGTCAGGGAGTTTACCGTGGGGGCCGAGTTTCTACGCTGCGAGCGAAGCGAAGCAGTCTACAACCCGAGGCCGCAAGGTTGAGATGCAAACTCTCAAAGCGTGGAACGAGCGTGCGAGTCGATGCTGGAGGCTTAGGTGGAAACAAATTATACCAATATATTTCGTACACACACGCAGCTATTCAGCGCCTTCGTGAGTAGATCGATATCACAAACTATGGCTCTGCCCCTGGACGCTTCGCTTCGTTCGCAGTTGGAAAATTCGCTAAAGAATCTCGTTATTCTTTGGCTCGTTTGTACATAGGTGACCGAGCATAAATCAGCTGTTTTATTTGGCAGCTGACTCAAACTCATTTAACATGGGACATTTGAAGGATTGTGTGCCGGAGCTCCTTCTCGGGTGAATAGCGACTAAACGGATGATTGGATCTTAAATCTGATGGAAAATCTTTGTTTAAAATTAAATTTTCTACAACTTTTGTATTTAACATTTTTTTATCTCTTACCGTTTTCTTACAAAACGCGATCAAATTGGAAAATGAAAAAATTGAAAAAATCTTTCCCGCCCAAAAGGTGCTTCCAAAATTTAAATTATTGAATTAATAAATATCCACCTTTTAAGTACAAATGTAACTAGCTTTAATTAAGAAAATCGAATGAGAAATAACAACAATGTGACCATGTTTACAAATAAAAGTATTAGCTGTTTATTAAGACCGAATTTTGCGTTTTGGATCAATTATCGCAACAATTACTGCAGTTACAGAACTGAGAAATATTTATTATTTTACGCAAATTAAATTAAATTTTACAAATTAATCAACTCCCTTCATATTTCAATATTGATTCGTTTCTGTGAGTAATCTGAAACACGGGTGAAATCTTTCGCCAGCTCTCTCTAACGAAGCATTTCCAGACCTATGAATATATGAACATTTTTATTATTTTTTTGCCAGAGGAATCAGCTCAGAAAGTGCTCGAAACATTATGCAAATAACTTATTAGTTTAGCTCATTATAACTTTAAAATATTTTGTTTCTAGAGTAATTCTGTGTATTGTTGACAACTACCAAGAAATACATTTTCCCTTTTTTTTTGTCAATATCTCTGTTATCCTTTGAGCTACAGACGAAATAAAAAAACCATTGTGTTTGTAATTAAAAAAGTAAACTTTTTTGTCTCTTGTAAGGTTTTTGTAAAGTTAGCGGTTTTTGAGATATTTGATAATAAAAATTATAAATGGCTGCCATTTTGAAAATATTTACAATAATGTTCTAATTTTTCGTACAGTGATAAAAGGTTACGCAAAAAATAGGTGTACAAAGTTTGAGCTCAATATCTTTCAAAAATATTAAGTATTTTGTAAAAAACACATACAGACAGACGAAAAAATAAGCACCTATGTTTATATTGTGAAATATGTTTGTCTGGATCCCAGGAACATATCCACAAAAATGATTCAGGGAGTTCGAGGACACCCTGTATAAGTAGATATTTGGTTGAAATCGTAAAACATGTAAACATAATATTGGAAATTCGTACAACTCACGTCAGCGGGTCATCTGCGTTGTAGAACTATTGATTTTCTTTAGTACACATTTTAATCGAAAAACCTAAACATTTCGAAATATTAAAACGACTAGAGAACACATTAACCTTAAAACAAAACTTACAGCACTAAACACAGCTTAAAATCATAAAGGATATGGTACTGCAAAGTCCTTAACACTACAAAAACAAATGAATCAAGGTACTTACATGTCCGACGCCAGGAGCAAGCTGAGACGAAGCCCAAGAACCGAGAGGTAAGGTAGATAGGAGGATGTAAACATAAAGAAGAGTGAACAAGGAAAAACATACACAAGGATTCAAACACACCCAGCCCGACGTCATGGGGGCTCTCTTAGAGGAGCCATCGGCATTTTGTTTTAGTTGAAAGTCTTGCGGGGTTGGTTTTAGTTTAACGTCTGTTATGTTGACCAATTGTAATATCATTCAGCTTTTATGAGAAACAAATAGTTACAGTGGAGTGTGATGTGTTACAGTGAATTGTTATTTCATAATGTGTGATGTATATTTGTGTATTCAGTCACATCGGTTAAATCTCCATCGTTCGTTAAATTCTTTCACTGACTTCAACAATGATCGATTATTACATGTTATTGTTTTAGTATTCTGTAACAGTCTATGCGTTATATTAAGTAAAGCGTTTGATTTAGTGGTTTATGCACACTATCGAATATTATTTGCAGTTAATGTTCTACTAAACTCGATATCTCTGTAACTAATAATCTAAATGCAAAAAATTATAAAATCGTTGTCAAGCAACAGAACAAGCCTCTAAACGCGGTAAGAGAAGTGACGGTAGGTAGTTCCATGAGGAAGACGTCCCGAAGTGGTCGAGGAGTAGGAGTGGTTGTAGGAACCGGGATAGTCGGAAGAACGGGAAGTCCGCTCGGTGGTGGAAGAGTAGGATGAACCGGGACCGGATCCGGTGGCGCGGTTGACGCGCTCGCTGCTGGACGAGTAGGAACGGGTGGGAACGGAATTTCTACCGTTGTTGGAAGAGGACTCGGTCGATGAGCTGTAAGAGTAGGAGTACTGTTCCTCAGCCTTACGAGGACGGTCGACGGTGTCTGTCACGACGTAATGCCGCGGCGTCTAAAACATCCCCCATGACGTCTTTTACTACCCTCAGATTGACAACTGTTTTTATATCATATATAGCATGCCATGTAACTTTACCCACACAATAGCTTTCAGAACTAAACTATACTAGGAGCACGGTGAAACGATCCCTCTGGTGGACGAAGTTCAAGTAGTCGAATTCTCGGCGGTTCTAGACAGGGTGTCCCATAAGTAAACAGCCAAACTTCGGGGAATGGTTCTTTGGGTCAAAATAAGAAAAAATGTTCATATAAACGTTGGCCCGAAAACGCTTCGTTTTCCAGATATTCGCCATTTTGTTTTTTTTTACAAAATAACTGGTATCTAGAGAACGGTTGGGCTGATTGAGTTCAAACTTGGCATGAAGTTTAACCTACAAATGATACATCTGAAGAAAAATATACGGTTAAATCCAATCATGCGTTTCAAAATGGCGGCTGTTTGAAAATTTCAAACCGTACATTTTAACGAAACATGTCAAGATACCTTTTTTGTAGCCCTTTTGATTCCCTATCGGATGGTGTAACTGTCAAAACAATCGGATGAAGGATAACAGTTAATTTATGTGTACTAATTGGTTTGTTCAACCCAGCATCCTATACCAACGCAGTAAATACTACAATATTGTATGGACATTTGTTGTCATTACCTTTTAACTTAGCTGTTATCCTTCATCCGATTGTCTTGACAGTTACACCATCCGATAGGGAATCAAAAGGGCTACAAAAAACGTGTCTTGACATTTTTCGTTAAAATGTACGGTTTTGGAGTAATTTAGGTTTGTAATTTTCAAACAGCCGCCATTTTGAAACGCATGATTGGATTTAATCGTTTATTTTTCTTGAAGTATATCATTGTCAGGTTGAACTCAATCAGTCAAACCGTTCTCTAGATATGAATTATTTTGTACAAAAAACAAAATGGCGGATATCTAGGAAACTAAGCGTTTTAGTACCTATGTTTATTGGAAGTTTTGTTCTTGTTTTGACCAAAGGAACAATTTGTGGAAGTCTGGAAACATAATTTGGGAACACCCTGTATAATCACTCCAAGAAAGTTCCAGTAGCCTCCAAGAAAGATACCTTTTTTGTAGCCCTTTTTATTCCCTATCGGATGGTGTCAAAACAATAGGACGAATGATAATATCTAAGTTAAAGATAATAACAGAATGTACATACAATATTGTTGTGTTTACTGTGTTGGTATAGGATGCCGGGTTGAACAAACCAACTATTACACATAACTTAACTATATCATTCATCCGATTGTTTTGACAACACCTCCGAAATAGTTTTGGTGTTACGAGCTAAACTCTGAAAATAGTACGAAAACGTTTATATTTTTTGCAAATATCTCGGAAAGCTCCAGGAAGTTTTGTTTGCAAGCTTCAAATTCGGATTCAGCCTCCCAAGAAACATACAGTGCCGCGGAGAAGTTGACTACTTGAATTTTGTCCAAACGCAACTACCATTTGACTGGACTACAGAGCCGAACGAAATTTGGTTCGCTTATAAATTTAAAAACACAGTACTCGTGGATTAAATTGACCAGATCACGAAAACACATTATCTTTAGGGGCGTACATAAATTATGCAATTTGCACGCTCAAGTGTTTGAGTATTTAGTTTATTATTTATTTACCAAAGTTACAATCCATGTTTTTTTTTTATTTTAGCTGTATACAAATGTTTTAATATAGTTTAGTTGAAAAGATTTTTAAAGTGTTGGTATTATTCGGCGATTTATATCAACTACTAAATCTATTAACATCACTTTTGTATGCTTTATTTTTTTTTTAGATAATTTTGTAGATTAAAGATTATTCGTCATAGATATCACACTCAGGGAAGTGGAACTCATCATAAGTATAAATATACTGAAAGTACTTCTGTACATTATATCTTAGCAACTATCGTGGTGTATTGAATTTCCGTAGTATTATAAAATCATTCATTTAACAAATCATTTACTTTTAAGATGTAAGATTCATTTTGTTTGGTACCTAGTCACGGTTGTTTAACTAACAATAAGTTATCTTATATAGTTCCGCTACGTGACTTCTTTCTTCTTTTTATCATAACGCGTTTCGAGGCTTTTGCTTCATCTTCAGAGTGTTTCACTCAATACGAGTTCGTCAGTACATTAAAATTTACAGTCACAGACTCACATAAAGCATTTATACAAACACATAAAAAAACACTAAAAAAATTGCTTATTCAAAAACGGGACATACTCTTAGTCCGAAGGCAGTGGAAACAGTGCCCACAGTGTGTGTCGCGCTATTTTATGTGTTTGTGTAAATGTTCTACGTGTGTCTGTAACTGTAAATTTTAATGCATCGACGAACATTGAGTGAAACACTCTGAAGATGAAGCAAAAGCTTTGAAACGCGTTAGGATTAAAAGAAGAAAGAAGCCACATGGCGGAACCATATAAGATAACTTATCTATATATATAAAATTCAATGTATGTCCGTCTGTACGTTTGTCTGTTTGTACGTTTGTCTGTGTCTGTTTGTATGTTTGTCCTTTATGCGTTACCAAACCGTCCATCTGATTGCTTTGAAATTTTGCATAGTAACACAGGATAACCCTGGGAAGGTTTTAGGATATTTACCGAAGTCCTAGGACATTAGGGCTACGCCCCAGTGGTCCTCAAAGTTCCAATGTTAATCTTATGGAAGGTCAATCTTAAGGAAGAAGAAGAAACATTTCTTTTGATTTTATCAGGGGCACAAAAAACAGCTGTTCGTATGAAAAGCTTAAACAGCTGATTTTGATCAACAACTGATTTGGATCAAAAACTGAATATAATTTTAGGTTAGGTAAATCAAGCAATAGCAATAGCGAAACATTGGCGGGTCCACTAGTTGTTAAATAAAAAATCCTTTGCGCCAGTGTATTTCTTTCTGCATTTTATTTACATAAACTTACATTACTTACACAACACTCTGCCCCTGTTCACTTCCTTCGCCAAAACCGTGACGAAGCAAATACAAACTAATTACTGTATCCGATATTTTCACAGATTGGTTAGGACAGAGGTTTTTTATTTTTATTTAGAAGAGAGGCGATTTTCAAGTTATAAAATATGATACTGTAAAGCAGTATCAAACTATTCAAACTGGTCAAATAATCCTAGTAAAGAATAAATCTGCCATCATTTTAATAGAAATAGGTGTTTGAGTTATGGATATAGTAAGCCTTTTTCGTTGTTCGCGTTTGCTGTTACCTAACCTAAAAACTGTCGGGTGTGAAGAATAATCACATGATTCTAAATTTGCCAATTCTGTTGCCATGGTAATAAATTTGAATGCTTTCAAGAAACGTGTGTTGGTTCAGTATAGGCCAAACCTGGAATTGTGTTGATGGGCTTTTGATTTAAATCAGCTGTTTTATATGTTATAGGGCTGTGGGTGAATCCCCGCATTTTGACCGTTTTGAACCCTTATAATCCTTTGTAGTGCACTTTAAATGGTAGTATGAAGGTACCCTGAAAATTGTAATGCTGTAGCTATCATAGGTTTTGGCTGTTGTTGATTATGAATCAGTCAGTCAGTACTTCTTCTTTTGTATATATACAGACACATTAACAGAAGTTTTTCTGCATAATAAATTAAGCGCAAAATTAAACTAACAATAACAAGTAGAATTCAGGTCGAAGTCTTCATAACATAAAAGTTTTTTGGCAGGTTTTTGAAACACTTTCGCTAGGCCAACGTTCCTTGTTTAAAGTGTGCTAAATTAATTAAAACGTCTGACACAACAAATTACAAAAACATTTCGAAGAATTAACCCTCCGAGGGCTTGAATTAGTTCAAACCTTGAACACAACCTAGGTTTATTCATTTTCCTATAAGGATTTTATTGGTAAGAAAGTTTAAAAAAAAGTAAAAAATTGTTAAATATGAAATACAACCACAGTTATTACTAGATCCATTATATTCTGTAAGGTAAAAGTGTAGGCTGTATTTTAAACTTGTCATTAACAGACGTACAATGTATTTCACAAGATGGCCGTTAACTATTAGTTTTGTATGACTTTCTGGACAATGGTAAATATAATCTATATACTTGAGGTACATAATATGATTAAATATACCAGGTGTTCCAAAAGTATTTGACCCTTTCCGTAACTTGTATACAATGGAAAGTAGAAAGATGAAAATTTGGGAATGTCTTTCGATTATCAGTAATGACTTATAGAAACTTTAAAGACCTCAACTCCCAATGGGGGGGGGGCGCCTCAAACATTTTAAATGTAAACATACGGTTAGAAATTGTAAAAAAAATACAAATATTTAGATGTATGGTTAAATTCAGAACTACCTTGGGGCAGACAAATGCAAGACACATAAGGGGCGGCTAAATTTTGTATAAATATAACATACTAGCTGCCCGATCCGGCTTTGCACGGGTAGACAAATCTAAGTTAAATGTATATTAACCCAAAAAGTGTATCAAGAAATATATTACACTATATATTTCTTATGGGAATTTTTAGTAACTTTGACCCCCCACCCCAAACCCCCAAAAATGTTCAAAACCTTTCTTAGCGAGCACCTAGGGCCCTACAGGAAGCTACATACCAAATTTCATTCCAATCCGTTGAGTAGTTTTTGAGAAATCATGATGGTCAGTGAGTGGTATTTGACTTTTATATATATATAGATAGTAAGTTACTGGAATAATAATAATGTACCAATATCTGTAAAAATTGAGGTTTTTAAAGCAGTATTTATTGTGTTATGCAGCGCAAGTATGGGGTTATATGCAATCTCAAATAGTTGGAAAATTGTATGCATTTTTTTATTATAAAGCTGCTTATGTTACCAAAAAATACTCCCGATTTTATAATATACTCTGAGATGGGAGAGAATGAATTGTTTTATGTACTATTTCATTACATTTCAAGTATATACAGAAAGTGTTTAAATTAAATGATCGTGGGCTGCCAAAATTGCTTGCAAGTGAAATTATCAATAAAAATATATTATGGTATAGCAATGTCAAGATACTTTGTAAAAAACGTAACCTTGATTCTTTTTAATACTTAGAAAAAAATGGTGAAATGGCTGCTATAGAAAACATACTGAATTGTATTAAGACTGATTTTTAAAATAATTTATTACAAAAAGCTTGCAGTTCTGTTTATCATGGTATGTATAAAGAGTTAGATTTTGATTTGGGAGAGAGGAATTACATGACAGACTGTTATGGTATTTATTGTGTGTCTACAATTTTTAAGTTAAGAGGGCAAGCTTTAAATTTAAATTTTAGGGTTGACCGTCCTGAAGAGGTTCATTTGTGTTCACTGTGTAACAGGTTAGAAATTGAGGCATGTTAGAGCATACAAATACAGATGAATGTTACACTCTAGTATTATAACTATTGATTGCTATAAAAAGTACATAGCCATAATTTTTGTTTAATGTTTACTAGTTTTTGTTTTTTTGTTTTTGTTTTTTTTTTAGTTACATTGTGGATTATTTTTGTATAATTGTTCTTGTTTTGATTTTGTATGTATAATTTTAGTAATTATAATTGTATGTGTTTGAATAGATACTCTACAGACGGACATTTGTCCATGTAACTGAGTTTGCTAACAGATTATTTTATTTTATTATTTGTCAAATGTAAAGATTTTGGTTAATAAACTCACTATTAATATTATTATTCTCTTTAAATCACAAACATTTTGACACCAAACAAAGTAAGGTACGACATTCCTATCCAAAAT
>JAGFPH010002529.1:78924-102710 GCA_018207615.1 Philaenus spumarius | reverse complement strand
AATTTCAAATATAAAGGTAGAGGTCAAACTAGAGCTTCGTTTCAAAGTAATGGACAAAGTTCTGGAAAATGATATTTACATCATAATATCGAAGCAGGTTATTAATTTGTTGATATTATGAGTAAGTAAGTTGTAGATTGAGATTAAATGTAACCATTTTAAAAATAGAAACTGTAAATAAATCTACCACTAATTTATCTGAGTTTCTATGTGTACTTGAAAAACTTTGGGGAAAATGTAAACGGAACCGCGAATACAACTCTTGACCTTTGCTCCTGACTTTCTCTACTGTATGCGTAACTGATAAGCACCACTTTTCATGCACTGATAGGATAGCAATACCTCCCTCATTTTGTTCCTGGTATTTGTTGTGATAGCACTCAGTTTTGTCTATTTACAAATGAATCGCTCAAAGGAAGACAAGGTTTAAATTATTTTTTTACAGACCAACCTGCTTTGGTGTTATAATAAAAATATAACTTTCCAGAACTTTGATTCTCCATTATTTTTAAACGAAGTAAGATATTAAGCTCTAATTTGCGCCATTCTGTATCTCTTTCAATAAGCTTTTCAATGGTCTATTACATGACCAACCTTTATTTTAGAAATTTTTAACCCCCCTTATGCAACACAAGATGTATACAATGTTTTGTTTACTTATTTTCAGTAACAAAAATAATCAGGGGAGTTGAAGGGACTTTCTGAACACCCTGTATAAATATTAGATACATTTAAAATTCTATAAGGTATTGTCAAAACTAATAACAAGTTTAACAAGTGTTAAACAGGTGTTTGCAAAATTTTCGCTGTTCAAAATTATATTATAAATATTTTAATCAAAACAACAAATCCTTTAAAATGTATACAAAGGTGTCCAATTATATTGTCAAAACAACAAATGATCACTTTTCGTATTTTAATTACGCCACGTTGGACATACAATTAGTCACACTACAAGTGGATTGCCTGTACGTTCAACAGAAGGGGTAGTTTTCCTTTGACAAATCCACCAATAGTAATTTCATTGTTAGTTTAATTAATTAATTTAATTAACATTTTCCCCTTTGATATGGTTAAACACGACAAACGAGCCGCTTCTTTTTATAATAAATAACATTTACGTTAAATTTCCAATATTTACGATGTTCACCCGGCAATTTATCAAACGAATGTAAGTTCACCACTCGTTGGTAAGTTAGAGCTCGGCGTTCGTTTACTCGGAAAGTGTGGGCGTAGTGACGTCACGGCGTTTGCGTTGGCTAAATTTGGCGCCCTCTCTCGAGAAATTGAGAAACCAGAGCCGCCTGCTAGATTTGGCAAACACAGCTGAACCTTTGTCCACTTTCACAATATCTTGAAAAGTCCATTACCACTGTGGGCTTTTAGGCCTGACGTGAAATTCAAAACCACTAAGGAAATCTTGCAATGTCAATTTTGTTCCTTAACGGTTAAGTATATTGTTAGTAGGTAGTCTCATACAGGGTGTACTGCAACCATTCTACCAAACTTTGCCATGTTATTCAGCAAGCCGAGATAGCAAATAATACAATACAACTTGTGTCCTCAGTTTAGAAGTTGTCTGTCTCTATGCGTTTTTTAATAATTATTATCTCACGAACGGTTCCAGATAAATTCATGAAACTCACCATGAATGTTTATCGCTTTCTTTTACATAAACGTGCAAAATTTTATGTTGCTGACGTTATCCGTATCAAAATGGCGGCGGTTGAAACTTTTCAAAGTTAAAAACCCTGTCCGTCAAACAAATTTCAATATTCTGTTCACCTATTTACTACTCTATACTAGAGGTATAGTTTGTCTTTTTGTTGTTTGTTTGTATGTAGGGGGTAATCTCTGGCACTACTGAACCGATTGAAAAAATAGTTTTACTAATAAAAAGCTACACTATACCTGAGTAACATAGGCTATAATTCATTTCGATAAAAAACTTTTTTTATTTCAATATTTGTAAATTTAGTCGGAAAAGTTCTTAGGTTAGGCCTAGAATTGATTTACACATGTAACACATTTATTTACATTTATTACCATAGTAACCAATTAAATAAAATAACAGATAATATAGCTGTTTGCTCCAATATTTCCATTAACAGGTGATTTCAAAATTTGAAGCAATTATTTTTGTATTTCTAGCTTTTAGGTTAGGGATTTATAGTGTAGACCTGAGCCTTGCTGGTTCTTTTAACCATTATTATAACTGCTGTTATAAAATATAAGAATTAATTTAATTTGAACATTTAACATTATTTACCATCTTAGTATTGATGTTATTATTAATCCTACATCTTTATTATAAATCAAACATAGCATATATTTTTAGAAGGTTCCATTGGGGGTTGACGTGCGGAGCACGCAGGTTCTCCCTTAGTATTTTATAAATTTGTTTCAATACACTTCCAGAAAATATGAAAAACATGGGTTCTATCCAGAGTTTCAAGGGTTCACTCAGATGCCGCCTGCCAGAAAACGTTTTCAACTCTGTGGAAGAATATCTGAACCGAATTTGCAGGTGTCGGGAAGGGCTTATTTGTTTAGAAATATATTAATTAACTATAGTTTTTTTATGAAATTTTTGTGTAAACTTATGTGTGGTTTTGTGTACATGTACTTTTTACTGATGGTGCCTTTTGGATAAAATATGTAATTAAACATGACACGACTCAATGTTCCATTGGAACAAAAACAAAAGTAGTGATGAAATAAATAAATATCTAAAAGACCAAAGATTTAACGAAAAAATGTTGAGATACAAAAATCAGACAATTTAAAGACAAAACAAATGGTGTATGATTTTGTATCGTTGAATCAAGGGTAACTGAAAAACTGCAATAATTCCGGGTGAAAGTGGTTTTCGGCGATTACCACGTTCCGCCATCTTGAAACGGATAACTTCAGCGAAATTAAATTTTGCACATTTGTGTAAGCCAATGTTACAAACTCTTATGCTGAATTTCATAAATGTATCTTAAAACGTACAGACAGACAGACATGTTATATTGTACTATTTGCTAGTTTTGATCCGCTGAATAACATGGTAGAATGGTCACGAGACATCCTGTAGAAGGACATGTCTATGTTAAGGCGTGTTTGTATTATTCAAATTGTCCGTTTTATTTTAAAATAAAGACATTTATTGCAAATGTATTTATAGTTTTCTTTTTTATTTATATTGTTTTGATTATTTTACAACATAATATGTTTTCGTAAAACTGGAATTATCGGTCAATACACATAGTTTTATAACTAACTGATACGTCCACAAACAGTTACAGGTACTCCCCAACATAAAATAAAAGCTATTTGTGTAAAGCTACATTTCACCATATCCATGCTCAAAATACACAATACATTATACACAAATACATAACATGAAATGACTAATCAACTCTAAATTAAAACATGAAACTTGAAACAAGTATTCTTTTTTCAATCGAGTAAAAGTTTCTAAACTCAATCTCAGTGAATAGTAAATTTCGAACAAGTATTGAATCAAATGACTTGTTTTGTTAATCAGAAAATGAACAGGATACACCAAGGCTTACCGTTTTGTGAATGTTGAGGTCATAAGTTACTTTTCAGTGGGCGATCTTTTGTGACGCTTTATTCTATATTCTATTTAACCATTTTTGATATTAAAATCTAACATTTCACTAACTAAAAAGAATAGTATTAAGTTTGAAAATGTTTCTAAAGATTTCTTAAAGCATATTCAATTATATCTAGAAGGATCAAGTGATGATCTTATGATTTGAAGTAAAAAACACTATTCTTGAACTTATTTTAAAATGATGAATATAAATTTATTTGTTTGTATCTTTATTGTTTTCTTTTTACATAAAGCAGTATTTGTTATACAATTGAGAATATGTTCAGCTTATGACCTTCAGTCAACTTAAAAGTTCTTTTAAGAATTAATTGATCGAATTGTTCCAAGCCTTTGCATTAATAAGCGTGTGTTGCTAATTAAATAAACGGTACCAGGAACTGGCACATACTTTCTCACAAACGTTTAAATTACTAAACAGATTCACTGTGACTTCATATTTGTATTTAATTAGGAGAGGGGATACATTATAGTAGGAGAGTAACTAATAAATATTGTTATTATTAGTTAGAGAGAAAACTATTCGATCGATATCAAACAAATTTGCATCAAACATGTCAATTAGGCCTGTATACATACACGAAAAAATATTTTGAAAAAATTTGAAAAACAACCCCCTTTTTGGCCAAAAATCCCCAAAATCAGTTATTATTATTATTAGCTAAACGAGAATTTTTAGAAAGATGCGGATTTATGCATATGGTAGGATACATTAAAGGCTACAAATAAGCCAAATTTTATCAAAATCGTTAGAGTCGTTTTTTTATTAAAAAAAATAACTGATTTTTTTGGGGGGTATTGGCCAAAAATGGGGTTGTTTTTCAAAAATTGTCGAAACCTTTTTCGTGCATCTATTCAGGCCTAATTGACATGTTCGGTGTAAATTTGTTCGAAATCGATCGAATAGCTTTCTCTCTAGCATTTTATACGTACAGATATTTTGTAAAAAATCAGGGGTCCCAAAACGGATATTTCCACAAAAATCTCAACATCGATTTTTTTGCGATCACTATACTTTCTCCATACTATAGTACAGTGAGAAAGTAAAAGGAAATGGAACATTTCCTTGCAAAGCAGAGCTTCAGCGCGTATTCAACCCGAAATAAGGAAGTCCTTAGCTATTTAAATTATCCACCAGCATCTGCTTTCCATCTTTGGAAAACAAATTGTTTAACAAACTGCCCACGTAAAAAGGTTAGATGGAAAAGAATTTAAAATCAGCAAAATTTCTTTAACACAAAAGGCGTATTCAGTACTGGAATATCTGGATGCAAAATTTCTAGCTCTTGGAGATTTTAAATAATAAAATCTTGTAGAGAATAAATTTTGAATTATTTTTCCATAAGTTTGTCCTAGATTACAATGGATATTGAGGTATTGTATTTTTAGGCTTGTAAATAGGTGAATAATGTAATAAGACATGAAATGATTTGTAATTGCTATCATGATTTGACTTTTCATCTGTTTTTCCCCAGTCAATCACTGGTCTTGTAAAAATTATTCCTATTTCTAAAAGTCATAATTATATTGAATTTAATACGACAATACTTTAAAATTACATGAAGGAAAACAAAAAACACCTTGAAATGAACAGACACGATGTAAAATATTTGAAATTTGAGTTTTTCCAACAGCTTGCTTACCGTAACAGAGTACGACGTGATGTTGGGCCTGCTGTAGGGGCGACGGCTTGTATAGAAATCGGATTCGTACACCATGTTTGCTCAGCTGTTGCAGTTTCTCGTGCTCGTAGTCGTTTCTTGATGGAGACTGATCCACAGTTCTCGTCGGACCCGACCGTTTTGGCAGTCGTCGACGTCACGAGCTATTTCCGTCCTCACTCTCCATTCAGGGCACCGTCCGTCCACTGTTAATACAAGCGACGTTATCTTTTTTGAAAAAAAATCAACGTTAAAATGTGTGTACTGTCTGCTCGCATAGAGTACACTTGCCAACAGTGCAGCGGTGGGTTCTATGAACCTCTTTGATATGAATGTAAAATACAGTTAACCTTAGTCAAGGTAAAGGCATCGGTGAACATTGCTGAAAGCGAAATGTAAACAGCCACGCATGCGCGATAGTGTGTGCTTCGGCTTAACGTGGATAGTGGAAAATTCTATATAAATTTTTTGTAAGGAATTACCTTCAGTTATTACTACAACACTCATAAACATTAAAGTAAGCCATCGTGAAAAATAACTGGTAGATAAATTAGATACACATCAGAAATACATAATTTATAAAAAAAAATACTTTAAAAACAACAGACTTTATCCAGGCCCACCTAACTATGCTGACAGGAATTTTTAACTCGGTAAATGTATACAATTGATTATAAAACTGTATGCCTAATTATTATGAAATGCCATATTGCAGTGGCCCTTATGGTAAGACACAAGGTCGGGAGTAGCAAATGAGCACCGATCATGGTCCCCAGAACACGTTTTAGGGTGTCATTAAAATCACATATATATATGTATATATGTGTTCACACTCTAGCAGCCGCATCTTAAGTCCGATTTGGTTCAAATTTGGTACACACGTCGGTTGTCCACGTCGCTCGGACGAGTTCGTTAGCCAAAACAATCCAACAATCGGAAGCACGTTTTCCGACAGGTAGTAACTATTTTTTGAGATTTTTCCTACGAGAACGGATTTTTTTTTTTTTTGAGTTTTTTCTACAAATATAATGTAGGATGTTATTCTGCACATTTGGTTTTTTACGCGGCCTTATAGCTTGCCTGGTTTCCTAAAAATCGATCAAAACCTATGGAGATTCGGTAATAATGTCAAGGTAATTTGGATTTTGATGTATGTATGTGTTCGTTCTCTAGCGGCCGCATTTTAAGTCCGATTTGGTTCAAATTTGGTACACACGTCGGTTGTCCACGTCGCTCGGACGAGTTCGTTAGCCAAAACAATCCAACAATCGGAAGCACATTTTCTGACAGGTAATAACTATTTTTTGAGATTTTTCCTACGAGAACGGATTTGTTTTTGATTTTTTTCTACAAATACAAATGCAGGATATTATTCTGCACATTTTGTTTTTTTACGCGGCCTTATAGCTCGTTTGGTTCCCCCAAAATCGATCAAAACGTAAAGTACCCATAGAAGTACCCGGTTCAAAGCCATGTGGTGGATTCTACCGTGGGATTGGCGTGCGAAGCACGCAAAGCTCTGTGTATTGAAGATACTCCCAATACGGGGGTTGGCGTGCGCAGCACGCAATGCTCTGTGTATTGAAGATACTCCCTACACGGGGGTTGGCGTGCGAAGCACGCAATGTTTGTGTATTAAAGATACTCCCAATATGCGGAATGGCGTGCGAATATGGAATGCGCTTCACTCTATAGCCGTATCTAAACAGTGCAGTTTCCACGCTAAGCGCTTTCACATTGTCTCGTTTAAAACCATTTTATAAGTCGATATTTTGTAATTGATTGCTGGAAAAACCTGAATATTCTTTATGAAATTGCGGATCCGGCTTGCGATTCTCTTTTAGTTAAACATTTGTTATTGTGTAAGGAAAAAAGCTCAAACTTGGTAGCCTACATACAAAATGTAATTGTGTGCTTAAGACCACACGGAAGAGTGTAAACTGTTTATAATTAACACAACTTACGAAATGAGAAGCACAATTTCCATTTCAGAGGTATTACTAATTAAACTACACATTGTATTAACATCAACTAGGATGGCAACTTGTAATGGCAACTAGGATACTTTCCCTTTAGTTCAACTATGGCACTTTTCCTTTATTGCAACTAAAGCACTTTTCTTTTATTGCAACTAGGGCATCTTTTCTTTATTGAAACTAGAGCACTTTTCCTTTAGGGCAACTAGGGCACTTTTCATTTATGGCAACTAGGATACTTTTCCTTTAGTTCAACTATGGCACTTTTCCTTTATTGCAACTAAAGCACTTTTCTTTTATTGTAACTAGGGCACTTTTTCTCTAGGGAAACTATAGCACTTTTCTTTATGGCAACTAGGGTACTTTTCCTTTAGTTCAACTAGGGCACTTTTCCTTTATTGCAACTAGGGCACTTTTCCTTTATTGCAACTAAAGCACTTTTCTTTTATTGCAACTATGGCACTTTATCTTTAGGGAAACTAGAGCACTTTTCCTTTAGACCAACTAGGGCACTTTTCCTTTATGGCAACTAGGATACTTTTCCTTTAGTTCAACTAGGGCACTTTTCCTTTAGTTCAACTACGTCACTTTTCTTTTTCTTCTTGTTCAAACTATAAGAAAACACGATAATCCTAAACTTGAGTTTGTTGCTGAAAAATGACTTCCATCAAACATTATTTAAATGAAGTGTAGTATGTAGGGTAAAAGGGTATTTGAGTGTTGCCCACTATGTAAAATGGTATTTGAGTGTTGCCCACTATGTAAAAGAGTATGTCGGTGCGAACAGTTGCGAAAGCAAAAGATCTGCTTGACCATGGTTAAGATTTTACAAAACACCCGTGTTGCAACCAATCCCGAAATAGATGGCAATGAACTACATTTCGCCCAACACCCAGAATGTAGCAAACTCATAAACTTCACATTCCAGAATGAGAAATGGAAGTGTGGACCCAGTTTATGTTATTGCGACATAATCTAGTGTATTGCTCAGATTTCACAAAATATTGCTTCCAAATATTAATGGATATTGAATATAAAAAAATTTGGATCGCATTTAGAAACAACCTAGATTCGTAAAATTGTAAATGGTATATGTAAAGTCATTTGACATGCTTGTATTCCAAATCGTCATACATTGAATCTTATGTTTTCTCATTCATATGTAAGTATTATACTTTCTCATCCATACAACTAAATTTCATACACAGAGTGTAAAAAAACCTTTCAGGACTTTGGAATATGATTCCTCGTACAAAAAGGAAGAAAACATTTCATATAACCATAGGTCCGAAAACGCTTAGTTTTCCAGATATCCGCCATTTTGTTTTAAGTAGAAAATAATTCATATCTGGAGAACGGTTTTACTGATTGAGTTCAAACTTTGCATGAAGTTTAACCTAATAATGATATATCTCAAGAAATATAAGCATTTAAATCCAATAATGCGATTTAAAATGGCGGCAGTTTGAAAATTTCAAACCTAAATTACTTAAAAACCATACATTTTACCAAAAAATATGAAGACAATTTTGTTTTTGCTTTTTTGATTCCCTATCGGATGGTGTAACTCCCAAAACAATAGGATGAAGGATAATAGTTAAGTTATGTGTAATAATTGGTTTGTTCAATTAGGCATCCTATACCAACATAGTAAACACAATAATATTGTATGTACTTGTGCTGTTATTATCTTTAACTTAGCTACTATACGATTGTTTAGACAGTTATACCATCCAATGGGGAATCAAAAGGGCTACAAAAAAGGTGCCTTGACATTTTTTTTTTGTAAAATGTACTGTTTTTGAGTAATTTACACTCGATTCCACGTTCACCGTGCTGTACAGATCTTACGGGAGAATAGCCACGCTACTACCATTACAGGGAACATCGCGTTTATTGTCATGCGGGTTGCGTCAACTGACCGAGCGTTGCATGGGAGATGATGCTTTCTAGTTGGCTACTATGGCTGAGACTGTCGTAAGGATGTACTGCACCCTGTACTGCACGGTGAACCAATCGAGTGTAGGTTTGAAATTTTCAAACAGCCGCCATTTTTAAACGTATAATTGGATTTAATTGCTTATTTTTCTTGAGATATATCATTGTTAAGAAACTTCATGCCAAGATTGAACTCGATTAGTCAAAACATTCTCTAGATATGAATTATTTTGTACAAATCACAAAATGGCGGATATCTGGAAACTAAGCGTTTTCTGGCCTATGTTTATATGAACAATTTTATTAATTTTTGTATGGGGAATCATATCCCAAAGTCCTGAAAGGTATTTTTTACACCCTGTATATATTCTTTCTTTATATTGAGATGACAACTGAAAAATTGTGACATTGTAATTTATTTGTGAAAAATTTGAATAAATTTGAAATACCCACTAAATGTCTAAACATATTTCATTTCCAAAATCAATTCTCTCAAAATACCTTCAGTCGTTTGCTTTTAATTTCTTTTTAAATATAGAGCCTAAGGCTCCTTTCACAATTAGTATTCTTAAAGCACGGCGAAAATATTTTAAGAAGAACACAGTCACTTTCAGCATACACGGTCAAGGCAAAACATTACTTGGCGTGTAACAGCCGTCCACTGCCAATGCAATGCACGCCAACCGAACGGCTTTCCTTTATTTGCCGTACGGTCAAAACCGAAAAGTGTGAAGGGAACCTAACTTTCCTGACTCTCATCATATCTCAATCATTCAAACAAAACTTGACTAATAAAAAGCTGCACTATCCCAGAGTAACATGGGCTATAATTCATTTTGATAAAAACAATTTTTATTTCAATATTCGTAAATTCAGTCGGAAAAAATCTTAGGTTAGGCATAAACTGATGAACCAACACATGTATTTACATTCATTACCATAGCAACCAATTGAATAAAATAACGAATACAACAATTGTTTGCTCTAATATTTCCATTAACAGCTGATTTCAAACTTTGAAACAATTATTTTTATTTCTAACTTTTTGGTTAGGTTTTTATTAAATTGTAGACCTGAGCCTCACTGGTTCTTTTAAGCTTTATTATAACTGGTCCTTTAAAATTTATAGGGGGTTATTAGCGAATTTCCATAGGAAAAATGAGCTATTGCAGTGGCCCTTATGGTAAGACCCAAGGTCGGGAGTAGCAAATGAGCACCGATCATGGTCCCCAGAACACGTTTTGGGGTGTCATTAAAATTCATATGTATGTGTTCGCACTCTAGCGGCCGCATTTTAAGTCCGATTTGGTTCAAATTTGGTACACATGTTGGTTGTCTACGTAGCTCGGAAGAGTTAGTTAGTCAAACAAATCCAACCACCGGAAGTACGTTTTTTGACCGGAAGTAACTATTTTTTACATTTTTACTACGAGAATGAAATTGTAGGCACAGTTTGTTTTTTTTTTTGTGCGACCTTATAGCTCGCTTGGTTCCCCAAAAATCGACCAAAACGTAAAATACCATAAAAGTACCCTGTTCGAAGCCAAGTGGTGCAAACTCGCGAGGCCACTAGGCGTAAACAAATTCTACTAATATATTGCGTACACACAGACAGCTGTTCAACACCTTCGTGAGTAGACCTATTTCCCAAATTGTTGGTTGAAACCGTAAAACATAGACATATAAACCTAATTTTGGAAGTTTGCTCAACTCACGTCAGCGGTTCAGCTGCGTGGTCGAATTATTTTAACTGCTGTTATAAAATATACGAAATAGTTTGATCTGAACATTTAACACTATTTACCATCTTAGCTTTGGGGTAATTATTAATCCTACACCTTTATTATAAAGAAAACATAACATGATAAACATAATAGTGTGCATAGAAGGTTCAAACGGGGTTGGCGTGCGGAGCTCGCAGGGATTTCTTCTAGTTTGTTATAAAGAGGGTTATTTTTAGAGACCTTCTGGGTTAATTTTAACTAGTTTTATGTTTTTATGAAGCTCTTTTTTAGTAAATTTGCACAAAATTCTAAAATTTCAATTTGCTTAGTAATATTTACGGAATAGTAAAAGTACATTGTGTAAAATACAGTGATAAATATTTTTAATTAGAAGTTATTCTTACGAGCGTTTATTCCCGTGAAACACATCCTTGTCTCACGCGAACTAGGTTACAACAGCTAGATACACAGTGTTTTCATTTTTAAGTTACTTTATGGTCACACTTCGCTTGATAGTTGGAATGAAATCGACTACATTCTGCCAAAACAAAGCCGTATATAATTGGTTACCTTTTGAAACGACACACGGCTGGAAGCCAAATTACGTCGAGCATTCTTGAGTTGATTGTCTGCAGCATCTCTTACGTAACAATGTTTAACAATTACTTAATAATTACACAGGTTTCCCAACCCATCCACTCACAGTCACCTTTGAGAAAAGCAGCTTTATAGGAACAATGGTTACAAGAGAAATTGAACTTAATTTGAACAACCTATTAACAGTAACAATTAAATTTTTAGTACCTTTCTGGGTACCATTTTTTGAAACACCCGGAAAAATTATTACGATCTTGAAATTTTAGAAACCATTTTTTTTACTTTCTCCCCCCCAACGTAGTATATGGAGAAAGTATTGTTTTCGTCCAAATTTTCGAATTTGAATTTTTAGTAGAATTATCTGTTTTGGTGCTGCCTGAACCCCAAAAAGTTGTTTAGTGGAATTATCTGTGTTGGTGCTCCCTGAACACAAACATATTTTTAGTGAAATAATTTGTTTTGGTGTTCCCTGAACCCAAAAAAGTGGTTTTTTGGTGATGTCTGTCTATGTGTCTGTTAGGATGTGTACAGAGCGGAGACCATACCAACGGTCCGATTTTGAAGAACTTTGGTATGTAGGTGTAGTTCTGGAATATCTGTAGGCGTTTTTTGTCATTTTAAAATTTTTTTTTTTAATTCTAAGGGGATTTACCCCCCTTCCCCCCAAAGTAGTAAAAAAACTAAAAAAATCTAAATTTCTCAAAAACGGCTCTAACGATTTTGATAAAATTTGGCTTATTTGTAGCCCTTAATGTACCCTACGATATGCAAAAAAACCGCATCTTTCTAAAAATTCTCTTGTTTTTCAAAATTGTTCAAAACCTTTTTTCGAGCATCTATACAGGCCTAATTGACATGTTTGGTGCAAATTTGTTCAAAATCGATCGAATAGTTTTAATAATAATACTGTAATATGGATGTGTGTTACATGCATCTAATATTTTCCATGGTATGTCCAACTTTTGCAATTCTAAATAACCACCTCCTATGCTACTCTTGGGAAAGTATAAAGTTTCAACTGGGAGAAAGTATGTGGCAGTTATCTGGTACCGTTTATTATTTTTTTAACATATCGAATTTTGAAGTGTAAACTTCTATAGGCCACTAAATATATTCGAGTTGGGTATATAAGTGTAACAGATTATCCTACGTCATAGGCTTCACGTTAATGTTAATACAATGTATAGTTTAAATTGGTAAAACCGCTGAAACGGACATTGTGCTCCCTCATTTCGTAAATTGTGTTAAAAATGGACTCTGTGCTTCCTCATTTCGTAAGTTGTGTTAAAAATTTTACACTTCTGTGGTCTTATGCACACAAATTACATTTTTTTCTAATATCCAGACAGGCCTACATAATCTGTATATTTACATAAAAGAATAAATCATGACTGATCATAATCATCGTACAGCCAAAACTATGATGGATAGTGCTTTAAGATTTTCAGGATACCTTCATACTACTATGTCGAGGTGCACTAAGAAAGTATATTGATTTTAAGGGTTAAAAAGGGACAAAATACGGTCTTCCAGCCCTATAATTGATAAAACTGATGATGTTAATCAAAAGCTTAGCATTACAGTTTTAGGTGTGGCCCTTACTGAACCAACTCACGTTTGTTCCATAGCAACCAAATTAGCAAATTTAGAACCAGTTATAGGCCTATAGTTAGTTATTTGTGTAAAAAAAACAAATGTGCAAAATAACATCCTACATTTATTGTTTTAGAAAAAACCGTAAAAATGTGTCACTCTCGTACGAAAAGTATTTAAAAATGTTGTTACTACCTATCAAATAAACGGTATCAGTTAACTGACACAAACTTTCTCCCAACTTACTGTAGTCAAAATAATATTGTTTTTAATCATTTTATTTTTTACTACTTTTTAGAACAAAACAAAAAAATAATATTCTACCTACGTCAATCGTATAAAAAAATTATTGTCCTAGGCGGGATTCGACCGCGCGACCTTTGAATTACTGGCCGTGATCGCTACCATGGTGCTACCCCGTGCGGCTGCTGCCGCGATGCTAGATTGACAACATAAACTTGTTTATTTTTAAACATTTCCCCATAATTATAAAACGCCGAAGTTTTGATAAAAGCGGGTGGTGTCGTTTTGTTTGGCATCTTAAGCACTATAAATACTGAAAATTTGATCAAAATCGTTAGAGCCGTTTTTGAGAAATTTGCATTTTTGTCGTTTTTTATGGGTTTTTAGGGGTAAATTACCCTTAAAAATTAAAAATTCCAAAAAATGAGAAAAACGCCTGGAGATATTAGGGTTTAGTACCTACATACCAAATTTCATGAAAATCGGACCAATAGTGTCCTCTCTGGTCGTGTATACATACAGACAGACTGACAGACAGACACCACTCTAAAAACACTTTTTTGGGTTTAGGGAGCACCAAAACTAAAAATTCCACTAAAAATATTTTTGGGTTCAGGGAGCACCAACACAGATAATTGCACTAAACAATTTTTTGGAGTTCTGGGAGCACCAAAACAGATGATTCAACTGAAAATTCAAATTCGAACATTTTTACGAAAACAATACTTTCTCCATATACTATGTATAGGGTGGAGAAAGTAAAAAACGTGCTTTCGGTTGTCGGATTGAACCACCAACGTGTGTACCACATTTTGACCAAATCGGACTTAAAATGGCCGTTATAGGGCGAACACATATATATGTAATAATTAATTAATTTTCAGACTCCAGGTCACTAATTGATTCCCTTACCTTGTTCCCTTACCTTAATCGTTTCTTGCCTTGTTTCCGTCAAGTACACCCCACAACGTATTTTGGGGACCATGATTAGTGCTCATTTACAAGCTACTCCCGACGTTAGGTATTACCATAATAGTCACTGCAACAAGCTCATCTTTTCTTTAGAAATTCGCCAATAAACTAAACTTACAAGTTTTTTAATAAAATTTATCAACACGACTACTTTTGCGAAACAACAGGAATGAGTAAACGTTGGTTGTAACAAAACAAAACAAATATTATAAATAATTAAATAGTGTTTTCATTACCATTATTAGTTTTGATAAAGATCCAAACATTGACAGATAGTAGGCTCTGGTCCAATAAAAACACATCCTTCACGTATGCTCATATTGTGAAACAATACTTTGCAGTTTATCTTCAGTAAATATAGTGCATGTTAAAAAGAAAGTGAGTGACATTCAATTGTTCCGATAAGAACATTTAATTTAATTTCAGTTTACAAGAATGTCCTAAACACGATAAAATAGTATTAACATGCACTATTGTTTAAATATATTGAATAAATGGTTATATAGTACGACTAGGGGAAGCCTCTGCGTGCTCCGCACGCCAACCCCGTTGGAACCTTCTATACACATAATCATGTTATCTTTCCTTTATAATAAAGGTGTAGGATTAATAATAACCCCAAAGCTAAGATGGTAAATAATGTTAAATGTTCAAATAAAATTTTTTCGTATATTTTATAGCAGCTGTTATAATAAAGGTTAAAAGAACCAGCAAGGCTCAGGGTCAATACTTTAATAAAAACCTAACCGAAAAGTTTGAATACAAAAAATAGTTGCTTCAAAGTTTCAAATCAGGTGTTAATGGAAATATTAGAGCAAACAGCTGTTAAAACGAGAGCTATAAGGCCATGTAAAAAAACCAAATGTACAGAATAATATCCTACATTAATTTTACTTTCTCACTATACTATAGTATAGAGAAAGTATAGTGATCGCAAAAAATCGATGTTTTGTGGAAATATCTGTTTTGGGACCTCCTGAGTCCAAAAAAGTGGTTTTTAAAACATTTCTGTCTGTCTGTATACAAAGCTAGAGCGAAAACTATTCGATCGATTTCGAACAAATTTGCACCAAACATGTCAATAAGGCCTGTATAATTAGATGCACGAAAAAAGGTTTTAAAATATTTTTAAAAACAACCCCCTTTTTCGCCAAAAAAAACCAGTTATTATTTTATTTTATTGCTCTAACGATTTTGATAAATTTTGGCTTATTTGTAGCCCTACCTTATACAAAAAACCGCATCTTTCTAAGAAAAATGATTTTGTGGGTTTTTTGGCCAAAAAGAGGGTTGTTTTTCAACATTTTTCAAAACCTTTTTTCGTGTACTATACAGGCCTAATTGACATGTTTGGTGCAAATTTGTTCGAAATCGATCGAATAGTTTTCTCTCAGCTCATAATAATAATATGTATTAGTTACTCTCCTACTTTAATGTATGGAGTCACCCAATTATGTAGTCACAGTGAATCTGTTAAATAATTTAAATATCTTTGTGAGAAGTTATGTGCCAGTTTCTGGTTCCGTTTATTTTAGAATAAATCCATAAAAGAAGTTTCATTCTAAAACGAAAAATTTCAAAAATATTTACTTATTGTCAAAAAACGTGCTTCCGATTGTTTTATTTCTTTTTCAAACGAACTCGTCTGAGTGACTTATCTAACCGACGTGTGAACCAAATTTGGACGAAATCGAAGTTGGAATGCGGCCGTTAGAGTGCGAACACATACATAAAATGATTTAATTTTCCCCAAAACGAGTTCTGGGGACGAGTTCGAGGGTCACTGCAATAGCGTACCTTTCCTATGGAAATTCGCTAACAAGCAAATCAGAAATCAAATCATTTTGAAATCTTTCAAGACCGAAAGAAAATAATATACTTCGTATTGTTACAGTTTCATGTTTCGTTTTGACAAATATACATAATCTTTGGATTGAATCCAACTTATTTTGGCCAAAACACCGCTGTATATAATGGTTTTCTTTAAGGCCACAAGCGTAGAGAAGCCAAATTGCGTTCACGCTCGCACTTAATTGTCCAATTTCCTAAATACCAGGAAGTAATGAGGCTGTAATATCGAGTTAATCGTCCGATTGGGGACCCTTTGTCGGTTTAGACGTGAAAAAAAAGCTGTATGTTTTTTTTTAAAAATGTTCATTGGTAAACAACAATTAACCAACTTTAGCCTAGTCGGTATAGGTTACAACTACCAGAAATTTGCAATACGGCTGATTTTTTTATAAGTACCTTAAAGTATGTAGAATGTAGATTAATATAAAAACACTTTACCAGTCCATCGATTTCCCAAAGTCGAAAAAAAAATCGAAATCTTTTTTTTCGATATTTCTTAATATTTTGAGCTGGGATGAAGATAAATAAAAATAAAAAATACCACCGTGAAGGGAAAGTATTTTTCAATAAAAAATGTCATATATATTTCTTTCCTCCGAGCAATACAATGGTTTGTCTGGAAAAAAATTCGATAATGCAGGTATGTATTTTGCAGCAGGGGAAATCACTAAAAGTTGAAATCTCATTCATATATGAAGCGTTGGCTCGTTCCAAATTGGCTGAATTTTAATATATCGAATTGAAACTTGACATAGAAGTTAAAATCAATATTTTAAACATTTATGCTGAGTCTCAGCTTGTTATCTTGAAAATGACCCGATCTAGCGCCACTTGACTTATCAATGGGTTTCTCGATTTTAAGGTGCAAACAAATTCTACTAACATATTTCGTGCACGCAGTTCGCGAGTAAATATTTCCCAAATAGTTAGTTGAAACCCTAAAACATGTGAACTCAATTTTGGAATTTCCCTCAACTAACGTCAGCGGTTCAGCTGCGTAACGGATTACATTTTTCACAAACTCTTCGCCTAGAAAATTGCTCTGTCCGCGAATATTCAATTTGTTACTTTAAAATTAACAACACAGCACTATAATAAACCACTCTAGCCGAGAACACTTAGTTGCATTACTTAGGCCGCCTTTACTGTGACAAGGGTCCACTTACAGGTTACCACGCTGTTGTGGATTTACAGGTAGTTTAGTGGGAGGAGGCGATGAATAATGTATTCTATAGTTAGCTGACCTACTTCTATATAGGTTTAATGTTGTTACACACACAAAGATGGTACATAAAGTTATGTCAGGTTTGCATTAACAGCAGACATGCTTTACATTGATATCTTCAGTTATATCTTGTAATTAATTCTATGCAAATTACCAAAGTGCATCCAACTATAAAGTCTTCCGACAGGAGAAATGCAATCAAACTGTAAGCGAACATTTGATTACAAAGCAAAACATGCACTCATTGAACTTTTTAATGTATGTAGTTAATTCAAAACTTTTATTAACAAAAGATTTTGTTGGTATTAATTGACCGAGCGTAAGCGAGGTCTCCGTTTTAACTCGACCGTTCGGCATTTCGTCTGTGTGTCTGTCTCACGATTACGGCCAAACGCCTTGACCGATTTTGATGATTTTTTGCATGAATGTTCCTTATTCCTAGGCCGAGCCATGTATGTATACGTTTTTTTTTTCCATTTTTCATTTTTAACCCCTTAAATAAAATAAAAATGGTGGCCGGACCGTTTCTCTCAGTGTAAGCTTTTTCCAAAGTCAGTTTGTGGCTTAACCGTAAGTCGAATTTAAAAACTAATAACATTTTGCGGTTAGGAAATTAGATTTTCAACAAAATTATATTACTCTTGATTTTTCCCGTATGTCTAACGGTAAGCTCACAAAATGGCCGTAAACTTCGAATTTGTTAAAAATCGTCCAAGTTTTTGTATTTCTACCGTGTTTTTATACGTTTATTCTAAACCAATTCAAAAGTGTCCCATAGCTTTTTTGTAGATAAAGGTTCAAAGAATTCATATATGGCAGTAAAAAAGTTATTGAAGTAAAATTAAGAAAGTTATTAGCTCAAGAAACAATCACGTTCAGTAACGAAAGGAAAATGTTTAACTTTAGGCCTACATAAATAGTAGTAAACATTTTTGTAATTTTTTCATAAATGTTAAAAAGTTTCGTTATTTAGTTCTAAATAGAATTGTATAAAAATATTTATCAATTTCAAATTTCTTATTTATACCAGTTTTTATGTTCCTACTACAAGACTGCTAACAAAACTAGGCCTGTTTTGAATAGTAATTTATTTAGGAATATATCATTTGCCCAAAAATGACATATTATTATAAGAAAGTGTAGAGGATAAATCAAAGAATTGAACTGTATACCTGTAAATTATCATTGTAAATTTCATAAAAGTATTTGACTTAGCTTTACTTGAATTACAAAATGAGATGAAACAAATGAAACCTCGTGGCGATAAACGACATACAAAAAATGACCGTAGGACACCATGGGAAGTGTTGCTACATGGGTTGAGATCACTATCACGACGTTTTACCATCGTTTGTTTTCATTATTTCTAATATTGGAATATGATATGGAACTTAAGTTAACTTATGATGCATTGTTAAGTTTGAGTTATTTAAGTAAGTAAATATTTAATTGTATGCTGTCCTTCTATAACGCGATATTTTTAGCTATCTTACGCATTATTAACCTAAATAAAACACAATGCCTCTAAAAGAAAATCTTTAGCAGTTAAAGCTCAAGAAAAGAAATAAAAACGAGAACTAGAAATCCCGGAATCGCGGGAATTGTAAATAATGTTTCACTGGCTAAACCTGGTGCTTACTTCCTTGCTGGCACACTATTTTTAACCTACGCTCAAAACCGCATTTGTTATTTCAACGAGCGAGGCCTACTGTTCACAGAACTACTAGTTATCTAGAAAACAAATAAATTAACAAAAAAATCACGTCAGAGATTGTTTGTTTGCGTTGCAAAATAAACAAGTCTATCTGACACGTGCGAATATTTCGCAAGTTAGGAATACTTGCCCAATTTGATGCGTTCATTTAATTTAGTTAACTACGTTTATTTATTTACGTTGGTTTATAAATAACAGTTTATAACGCTGTACTATGATTTAATTTGATTGATTTGCGTGATAGATTACACTTGCATGTAGGATGTAAACAGCTGTCATGTTAGTTAAACAGATTGTTAATAGATGGCGCCTATCGCAATTATTATGAACTTGCAACATCATATTCATATGAATGTTTTGTAATCTTTTTGTTTAACAAAAATATTTTAAGCTATTTGTTTATGTTCGTCAACAATTAAGGGAGATATGGTTTTGACACGAAATATTTTTAAAAAAACACCTTTGAGAAATAAAATAAACATAAATGGTCTGTTGCAATTTTTCCGTATGGTTTTAAAATAAGTGATATTTTCTTCTCGGTAAATATTTAAAACATACAAAGCTAGACCTTAACGGAAATTGTTTTTAAATAAGTGAAAATACCATATTTTGTTCATGACAAAACCACAATGTTCATGGTTTTTTTTTTATAGATATTCAGCACCAAAAATTTGCTTTGGTTAATCCGCAGTCCAGTGCTTATTTGGGAAAAGCCCTCTTCCCCGGCTTTCGTGCTGATTATGTAAATTCTTCTACTCCACAAATAGTTGACCGCAAAAGTTTCATTCTAGAACAAAAAATGTTTTTAAATTGTTACTTCCTTTGACGTGCTTCCGTTTGTCGGGTTATTTTGGCTGACGAACTCGTCCGATCATCGCAGGCAACCAAATTTGGACCAAATCGGATTTAAAATGCGGCCGCAGAGTGCGAACACACTCTCTCTCTCTCTCTATATATATATATATATATATAAATATATATATATATATTTATGTGTATAACATGTTTAATGACATCACAAAACGTTCACTGGGAAACATTACCGGAGTTCATTGACTACTCCTGACCTTAGATCTCATCATAAGAGTCACTGGAACATCTCATATTTCCTATGAAAATTCGCTAATGAATATTTTGACAGCAAAACTCTTTGTGTTCAAAGAAATGAAGCTTCGTTCAGTTCTTTTTCTTGTTATTATTTTTAATCTATAATCTCTCATACCTACTTCAGTTCAAAAATTAACCTTCTTTTTTTTAAACACAAACAACTGAAACAGTACACCTGATATTACGTTTTATATCGTAAAATAAAACGTCCTAAGTTTCCTTTTAGAAAGCGGGAACAAATAAGTGAACACTGAATGAATAGGCTACAATGATAAGGCTGAAGAAGGGTGTAACGAGTGCATCACGACATCCTAAACTAACGTCAGAACTGTTGAGTCCAATCCAAACACATATTTATACCCAAGTCAAAACAGTCCGGGCAGATGTTCTGTAACAACTTTGCATAACAACTTTCAAATCCGAACTACCTTTCTAAATTTAATTATCGGTGTTAGTGCACTCTGCTGGAATGAAATTGGAATTTTCGTCATACTGCTTCAAAAACAACCGTTTTCAATTGAGTTGCTAAAGTAGCTCTTTTTGGTCCGTCAGCTGGAGTCGAGGACATCAGTTGTTGCTTTTCGTTTCTATAACTATTACTTGAACGAACTATTTAACGTTGGTAAACAATCAATTAAAACAACAGATACATTCGATTGTAAATTACCGATAACAGCTGTTACAATCGATGTTATTTTATTGTTGCACTTTTTTTTTTATTTGAGCTCGGAAAATGTTGGAAGTGACATGGAAAGTGAAGGTGTATCTCTAAAAGCTCAACAAATACAAGAAGACTTATTACCAACTAAAGCTATAGATAGAACATTCGATATGGCAATCGACAGTACGAAGTATTCCATCTGACAATCGTTAGTCATGGAAGATAACATGCTACCTACTTATTCCTAATATTACCAAATTAATTGCCTGCTTTGATGTTTTAGCCATTACTTTGAAACGAAGCAAGATACTAAGGTCTACTTTTCGCCATTGTGTTTCTCTTTTAATAAGCTTTTCATCGGTGTATTACATGACCTACCTTTATATTTGAAATTTTTAAACCCCCTTAGATCACTAAGCCCCCCAAAATCATGGAGGGTTAGATATGTCAAACAGAATTTCCAGTTATACAGCACAAGATATATACAAAGTTTTGTTAACTTATTTTCAATAACAAAAATAATAAAGGGGGTTAAAGGGAGTTTACGAACAATCTATATATATAGTACACATGTGTATATAGCAGAGTATTATAGTTTACTTGGTAATGCCTCTGAAATCGACATTGTGCTTCCTCATTTTCTCATTTTGTAAGCTGTGTTAAAATAGTTTACTTGGTAATACCTCCTCTTAGGATCAAACGAATTCTACTAATTCAAACTGTTCAGCGCCGTCGTGAGTAGACCAATTTCCCAAATAGCTGGTTGAAACCCTAAAACATGCTAACTTAATTGTGGAAATTTTCTCAACTCACGTCAGCGGTTCAGCTGCGTGGTCAATTTTTTTTTTTGTATAAAACCCAAAAATAGTTACTTCCGGAAAAAAAACGTGCTTCTGGTTGTTGGATTCTTTTTGGCTAACGAACCAGTCCGAGAGACATAGACAACCAACGCGTGTACCGAATTTGGATCAAATCGTACTTAAAATGCCGTTAGAGTGCGAACACATACATAATTCTTAATGGCAACGCAAAACGTGTTCCGGTGACCATGGTCGCTGCTCATTTACTACTACCTTAGGTCTCACCATAAGGTCACTGCAATAGCTCATCGCTTTCCTATAAAAGTTCGCTTATAATGGTTGTTTTTGTAAATAACTCATTGCGACTAACCCCAACAATAATTTACCAAAGAAAAGTTTTGCGTTAATTTCAAGCCCACTGGAATGGAACGGATATTTCGTAGAATTTGGAGGTATATTTAGCGTTATGACGTTGGCAAGCCTAAGTTTGCTAGCAATGTAGACCATGTGGGCGGGATGCATTTAATGCAGAGCTACACTGCTATTTATAGCGTTTAATCAGTACTGGGGAATTACCAGTCATTTACAAATTTATTTTTATGACAAAGATTTCAGAAATTGTTTCTCGTTGGATCATCGTTCAAACTAGAAACTTTCAATTGAAAGGTTTAGCCCAAGTAGTTTATTCTATAGATTCTAGTTATTATTACAATAGTTGATAGTGAATTTCCGTAGGAAAAATGAGCTATTGCAGTGGCCCTTATGGTAAGACCCAAGGTCGGGAGTAGCAAATTAGCATCGATCATGGTCCCCAGAACATGTATGTATGTGTTCGCACTCTTAGCGGCCGCATTTTAAGCCCGATTTGGTTCAAATTTGGTACACATGTCGGATGTCTGCGTCGCTCGGACGAGTTCGTTATCCAAAAAAATCCAATAACCGGAAGTACTTTTTTTGAGCGGAAGTAACTATTTTTGAGTATTTTTCCTACGAGAATTAACTTGTCTTAGAGTTTTTTCTACAAATATAAATGTAGGATGTTATTCTGCACAACTTGTTGTTTTATACGCGACCTTATAGCTCGCTTGGTTCCCCCAAAATCGATCAAAACGTAAATTACCATACAAGTAGGCTATACAGTTCAAAGCCATGTGATGGATTTTAACGTGGGACTGGCGTGCGAAGCACGCAATGCTTTGTGTGTTGAAGATACTCCCAATTTTCGGAATGGTGTGCGAAGCACGCAATGGTTTGTATCTTAAAGATACCCCCAATATGCGGAATGGCGTGCGAAGCATTTTACAGCTATTCAACGCCGTCGTGCATAGACCTATTTCCCAAATTATTGGTTAAAACCCTAAAACATAGGCCTATAAACTTAATTTTGGAAATTTGCTCAACTCACGTCAACGGTTCAGCTGCGTGGTCGAATTATTTAAAATTGTTATTGTTGTTTTAATTATTACGCAGAAATTAGTAAAGTTTTTAACGCGACATGTTTGGTTTAGTTTCAGAGATTAGTAGGTGTCCTGCTCGCTTCCTTCACCAACTCGATGTAAGGATTTTTTAGTTTTTTTTTAAACCTAAACTTTAGATATTTTACTTTGTAATTAATTATTACGAGCAAAAGATAAACAAATACGACTTGCGCTTTCTTTTATATGTAATTACAACGTGGGCGTAAAGAAAGTTTATGATCTCAGCGTTAGAAATGTTTTAATTTTATTGCAGCACTACGTCGCTCTTGTAGTTGAAAACTTGCCAGAGTTGTGTAATTTAATGATTCTTGACCTAAATTAAAATTATACAAATTCTAGACACAATTAGGTTAACAGTTACAAGCATACAAGAGAAACAACTTCAACAGGAGTACAAAGTTTAAACAAATCTTTATTAAACAGTTTTAGGTGGACAAGTTAATTAGTTCTGTTCAATATTCTTGTGAATAATAGTATACAATCAATTAGATTGGCTTAAAACTGGCGTGCAAGGCACGCAATGCATTGTGTATTGAAAATTCTCCCAATACGGGGTGGCGTGCGAAGCACGCAAATAAATTGTGTGTTGAAAATACTTCCAATACGGGGGTTGGTGTGTGAAGA
>JAGFPH010002529.1:29852-46171 GCA_018207615.1 Philaenus spumarius | reverse complement strand
GGGGGTTGGTGTGTGAAGCACGCAATGCATTGTGTATTGAAAATACTTCCAATACGGGGGTTGGTGTGTGAAGCACGCAATGAATTATGTATTGAAAATACTCCCAATAAAGGGGTTGGTGTGTGAAGTACGCAATGCATTTTGTATTGAAAATACTTCCAATATGGGGTTGGTGTGTGAAGCACGCAATGCATTGTGTATTTAAAATACTACCAATATGAGGGTTGGTGTGTGAAGCACGCTATGAATTGTGTATTGAAAATACTCCCAATACGGGGGTTGGGGTGCAATGCACTGTGCCTCGGCCGCTTCTCATAGTGTTTAGTGTGAAGCTCACATGTGCGTTCTTAGCAGTGATCGTATTGACCCTGGAGAGGGCGCGTTAGAAAAATTACATGAGAAGGGGTCTTTTAGACTGAGTCATAAAAAACATTAAAAAAGCTATAAAAACATTTACAGTACATATTTTTTTAAATAAATATACAAAATTAGCATTAGCATGTCATTGTTTAAGGTTTTCATACAAAAAATACTACAAATTTATATGCTAATTTAAGACACAATGAAATATTTCATTTTGCCTACTTTCATTTCGTCTTTTCGTCCAGGTTTTAATAAAAATTTTTAGTACTCTTAGGGTGGTTGAAAATAACCTTCCTTCTTCACATATATCCTAACATATACCTTTGAATGACCTCGTTAACTAAATATTCCTATGCAAAACAGTAAATATACAAACAGGAATATAATGACACGCTTGGTTGAAATGAGTAACGTGTGAAGGCGCGCCAGAATATTTAGACCAGGTGCGAAAGAACTGAAAACCACAAGCAAGCTTTGGAGGAGAGGAAATAGCACAAGCATCGGAATATGTACTGGAAGAGGCCATTGAAAGGTATGTAAGGTTGGGACGGTTAATTTTAACTACGCTAAGATTTATACATATTTTTATTAAGACCCGGTCGAAAGACTGGGCGTGCCCCCTTCGGGGTTAAAGAACCTAGCAATCTATATCCATGCAATCTATGGTTAGAAGTAATCTATTTTGTTTCTTATGTTTTTTACTATATAATTCAGCAAACAAAATGAAATCATTGATTCTATAGTACACTAGTCCGAGCTTTAAAACTATAAAAATTGCAAAACCTATAGTTTTGTACAGAGAGATCGAAAAGTCGCCCACATGTAAATGTAAAGTACTGTAAATAGTAGTTTCTGTGAATTAGTTATGTTGGCTACCGCAAGATAGCATCACATGCAGTAGATATGTACATTGTACCTGGAAAAAATTCAGAAGTTAATGAAACTTTTACAAGTTGTTTGGGGGCGCTGTGGGATGACTCTGTCAAGTTTTCCAACTCGAGGACCCTGTGCTAATTTTGGGGGGGCCGAAAAACTTCAAAAGTTTCGGACTTTTGTCGGTTTTTTGCTTATAACTTCTAAACTAAGCGGTTTTCGACCAAAATTTCAAAGTTGAAGAGCATTAAATTTTCTATAATTTGGTATCCTTAAACGTCTTCCTAAACCTAATATTAACCGAGATACAGCCAATCAAAGTTAGAGACATTTTCTCAAAATGGCAAAAATTGGCCAAAACCTTCGTTTTTGGCCCTCTAACTATCAATTACGATCAGTTCTACAGTAATTATGGTAATCATTCATCAATATTGACATGTTGGAACACGCGAGGGGGGGGGACGCTGAACCAAGTGCCTTTTTTGTGAAGTGTAGTTATTTCAATGTTATCGTGTTACCCTACTACTGTAATTACTGCCAACCCATAATCTTGAACCTCAATAAACATAGATTAGGTTGTTGAAATCAATGAATAATAACCAAGAATTAACTAAAGAATATAATTGATATAAAAATAATGGTAATATGTCCAATAATGCAAGTATATACAATTTATGTGTAAAAACTTCATGAAGCAACCAACAATTTAAAGCGCTTGGGTTCTGCTGCACCATCCTCGTAATCGTCGTCGTCGTTTTCAAAGTTGTCGAGGTCTATGAATCACTCAATTAAGACTGGAGACTTTGTTACAAGATTGAATAATAATGAGGGGGTGTTTTAAATGTAAAAAATGTACTTCTTCAGGATGACGAGAATAATAATAGCCACCTTGTTTGGTAATTCACCATCCCCAAGCAGATGGCAACTTCTCGTAGACCCCTTGGCTTCCCATCCACGTCTGGAATTGTTAGTAAGTTCTGAATGAATGGTACTTAGCGGTATCTCTGGTTGGTGGCAGTCTGGCAAGTTGGCAGCTCGGCTTTGCCACGACAGTGGTGAAAACGCGGTATCTCAGGACATCGAGGTTGTCATGTCCAATGTTCCCGCCATACAGTTTTACCAAGAACTTCTCTCCAACGTCAGCAATTTGAGCTGGAGTTGCCTCGGGGTCCTTTAAAATCTCTAACTTGTCGGACAGGCCGGGGTTCTTCTGATATGTCTGTATCACCTTCTTCTTCAAAATTCCAAAGGGTGCTGAAGTGGTATCGAAGCTATCGGTGGTGTCGCAGATCACCTGTGGCCCGTGTTTGAAAGACTGGGAAGAATAAAGGACGGTTGAGGTGTTACCCTTCCCACTCTTTTGGAAGTAGCAGTTTTTCTTTGAAAACCCCAAAGTATTCAGCAGCACCAGAAGATCAATGTCCTCTCCTGTAATGACAACACTGTCGTAATCCTCGGCAACTGAGACACCAGTCTGTACATGATCAGCACATCAGCGTCTTCTACTCCCTGCTTGACTTGGATCCCCTTGGCTTCCAGTTCACCCTTCAACATCGTTATGAAATTCATCTTGTTTGTATAGTTGGAGAAAAATGTTTTCCTGCGTGATGGTGCTGACTGCTGTTGTCTTGGAGAACACAAACTTAGTAGAGGAATTCAGCAAGGAACGCCGATAACGTTCTACTGCCTTGGTGCTTTGGTAGCTTATCCCACTAGGATAACCATCAAAAACCACCATGGCATTGCTCCCAAAGTGCCTTTTGATGTAGTCCACGTAGTTTTGGCACACTACCTGGAATGTTGCTTCGCTTGACTTTTTCCAATCCACCCTATGTAGCAGGAACTCTCCATCAATGATATTTCATTTTCTGTGGGTGTAGATTCCAGTCACCTGTCCTTTCAGCTCTGATGAAGTTCTTCATGAGAGTGCACATACGGAAATATTAAATCCAAAGTGCTACGTTGGTACTCAACAGTCTTCAGAAGACTTTACAGCTTTTCGTCACACTTTTTAGTGAAGGGTCCTCTGCATCGATTCTCGAATTGTAAGAAGCATAAATAACGATGTCCAGCGCAAACAGGTCTCTTTCTTCCAACCCGCAACAGATCAATGATGAGTCCACCTAAGGCTGCGTATGCAAGGCTATGCCCGCGAACTGCTCTGGCATAAGCATATCAAAACATTGAAATTATAAGAGAGACGAAAATTTTGAAGGCAAATTTTTCAAGACCAGATGTTTGCGAATTCAATGGTATAAAGTTATTCTGTTCAAAACAGGTTTGTCTAACGATTATATGATTTAGAAATGTGACAAAAATTTATTTGTTTCACCGAGTTTTGTCACTCGCGTAAGCGGTTTAGAAAAGTAAAATTTCTAAACGATGATTACACAAGTAAATATACGTTTTAGAAAGAAATTGTAAATACAAAAAATAAATTTTGAAACATTACCTTTCCAATGGTATTTTTTTTTAAATTGGAAGGTTTTTAGTGGTTGTAATATTCCATAAAATCACGCGTTACAAATGTATTGTCGCGGCAAGGAGTGACTGGACTATAGTGAAGTCTGCCGGTTGTAGGGTTAAAGAAGTCTGCACCACTCATAGGACCCTAGAGGTTTTTTTATTTTTAAAACCCCCCTCATTATTATTCAATCTTGTAACAAAGTCACCAGTCTTAATTGAATGATTCATAGAACCCGACAACTTTGAAAACGACGACGACGATTACGAGGATGGTGCAGCAGAACCCAAGCGCTTCAAATTGTTGGTGGCCTCATGAAGTTTTTACACATAAATTGTATATACTTGCATTATTGGACAAACTACCATTATTTTTATATCAGTTATATTCTTTAATTAATTCTAGGTCATTATTCATTGATTTCAACAACCTAATCTATGTTTATTGAGGTTCAAGATTATGGGTTGGCAGTAACTACAGTAGTAGGATAACACGATAACATTGAAATAACTACACTTCACAAAAAAAGGCACTTGGTCAGTGGACCCCCCTCGCGTGTTCCAACATGTCAATATTGATGAATGATTACCGTAATTACTGTAGAACTGATCGTAATTGATGGTTAGAGGGCCAAAAACGAAGGTTTTGGCCAATTTTTGTCATTTTGAGAAAATGTCTCTAACTTTGATCGGCTGTATCTCAGTTAATATTAGGTTTAGGAAGACGTTTAAGGATACCAAATTGTAGAAAGGTTACTGCTCTACAACTCTGAAAATAAATGTTTTTGTCGAAAACCGCTTAGTTTAGAAGTTATAAGCAAAAAACCGACAAAAGTCCGAAAATTTTGAAGTTTTTCGGCCCCCCCCCCCCCAAATTAGCACGGGGTCCTCGACTTGGAAAACTTGACAGAGTCATCCCACAGCACGGGGGTGCTGGGAAAACAACCTGTAAAAGTTTCATTAACTTCGGAATTTTTTAAAGCAGACCCCACTTTTTTTGCTCTGTCTACTGGCCTAGCAGTACCTACTACAGTGACTAGATAGAGACAGTGTGGCCATATGAAAGTGGCCGCCATGTTTTTCCTAAAAGTAATGTCATCTGCTCAGAATTATAATGTAAAGATTAGTGTTGTATCTCTTTGTAATTATAAGAGAAATGACCTCTTTGTTTTTTTTTTTTTTATAAAGGGAAAAACAAGCGATTTAATTGTTACAGTTTGATATTTATATTGAAATTAAATAATAAAAACTGTGTTTCTTCTTAAAAAGTGTATTCTGTTTTTTCGTGCAAAAATATAACAAATATAATAAAAGCAGATAACAATTTAGGATAAACATGGCTGCCGGCCAATAGGAAACAAGACCTCACTTGGCCACACTGTATCTATCTAGTCACTGTATACCTACAACAAATCTAGACAACAATGACATGCATACAGACCGCAGTAGTTTTGTTGAGGTTATTGCTTTGTTAACAAGTCGTTTTCTCAATTTTTTTTTTTTTTTTTTTTTTTTTGTTGAACAGTATTTACCAACTCATTTGTACGTGCATGTTGTAAACGAATTTCGTTAGAAATGTCCAGATGCCGCAGTGCCTAATAATTCTACAATAATGAGACTAATCCAGTTGCAGACAGGAAGAGAACCGGGAGGTCGGCCATTTTGACGTACGCTAAACTGGATGAATTTGGAAACGTGATGCTAAGCTCGTCTTCAAAAAGTTTAAGAAGACTCTCATCACACTCTCAGATTTCATATGGTAGTGCTCAGAAAGCGATGAAGAAGGTAAAACTTTGTGCTTTGTGCGTTTCACGTAACGTAATGTTCCGTGATAAAGAGCTGGATAAAGAAAAGCGCCTGCTATACTCTAGATGGTTTAGGGCGTTCGTCGATACCATTGGAATTGTACAGCTTGACCGTGTTTTCTTTACTGATGAGGCTTGGTTTCACCTCAGTGGCTGTCAGTAGTCAAAACACAAAACAAGAATTTGGTCGACCGAAAATCCTCAAGTCCTCCAAGAAACCCCCCCTTGCACAGTTTGAAAATTGGAGTGTGGTGTACCGTATCACGTTGTCAAATAGTGGGCCCTATTTTCTTATGAAGGTACTGTGGACAGTATTGTGTGCCAAAACACCATTAAACAGTTTATTTTGTTGCTTAAAAATGATGAACGTGATTTTTGTTTCCAAATGTCACACATCTTATGAAACAATGCATTTCTTACGTGAGTTTTTGGCGATCGTATCATATCTAAACGTATACGGCCTTCACGATCCCCCGATTTGACGTCTCCAGATTTTTTCCTGTGCGGTTACGCCATTCCGAATATTGGGAGTATCTTCAACACAAAAAACATTGCGTGCTTCTCACGCCAACCCCCGTATGGGGGTATCTTCAATACACAATGAATTGCGTGCTTCGAACGCCAACCCCACGGTAGAATCCACCACATGGCTTTGAACCGGGTACTTGTATGGTATTTTACGTTTTCATCGATTTTGGGTTAACCAAGCGAGCTATAAGGTCGCGTAACAAAACAAAATGTGCAGAATAACATCCTACATTTATATTTGTAGAAAAAAACTCTAAAACAAAATCCATTATCATAGGAAAAATCTTTAAAAAATAGTTACTTCCGGTCAAAAAACGTGCTTCCGGTTGTTGGGTTTTTTGGCTAACGAACTCGTCCGAGCGTCGGAGACAACCAACATGTGTACCAAATCGGACTTAAATTGCGCACGCTAGAGTGCGAACACATATATACATATATATATATATATATATGATTTTTAATGACACCCCAAAACGTGTTCTGGGGACCATGATCGGTGCTCATTTACTACTCCCGACCTTGGGTATTACCATAAGGGCCATTGCAATAGCTCATTTTTCCTATGGGAATTAGCTAAAATCAGGCCACACACACTGGACGAACTGAAGATGAACATAGCAACGGAAATCAACAACATCAGTGTGAACGTGCTGAAAAAAGTGTCATCAAACATGGTAAAACGAGTCCATGCATGCGTTACTGAACAAGGCAGCCATTTTGAGCATTTGTTGTGAAAAATGTATGTAATTTGTGTATACTTATAATAATTAAAATTTGTAAAATACGTTTTGCACTATTAATTTTTTCGGCTTGCTTACTTTTTGTTTTGCGCGACTTTTCGATCACTCTGTAGAAGCCCCTAGCAAATAAAGCACAAAAAACCGACCTCCACATGGACGGAGAAGTATAGCTCGTGTGTATATATATATAAATCCGTGTGATATCCCAGTAGGTCAGTAGTTAGGCTACTGCAAAACATTGCTTACTCACATTAATTAACTTTGTTTATCTTCCTAGTGAAGCAATGCCAGCAACTATTTATATAGAACGAATGCCAACATTAAACGAATAAATATCATTGCTATAACCAAGATGATTCTGTTGAAACATTCAGTGACACTTCTTTAAGTATGTCACTTAATCCAATGATCATTCACAAATAGTGGTGTGATAAAAGGAACAAGGAATTGCACAATGAAATGCCAGACAGCAGTATGGAACCTGACAAGTTTATTATCAGCAAATAAATATTTCAAAAATCTGGGCTATTTACGAAACTATCTATCTGCTTTTTAGCGAATTTCCGTGGGAAAAACGAGCTATTGCAGTGGCCCTTATCGGAAGACCCAAGGTCTGGGAGTAGCAAATGAGCACCGATCATTGGCCCCAAGACACTTTTGGGGTGTCATTAAAAATCATATATACAGAGTGGTTATAAAATCACTACCCCCCTCTTTAACTTTTGTGTTTGTTAAAACAAACAAATATCCTTTATGGTTCGATACTAACTTAACCCAAAGTATCTTTCGAAGCAATCGGAAATTATGAGTGACCCCTAAAAATTGGGGATTTTGGGGGCAACTCGAAATTTTTAAATGGGGAGTATGGTCATGTGATGCCTCATTTTAAAGGTCTATTTAAAACTAGGAAAATAACATAAGGAAAATAAAAATCGGACCACCCAAAACAAAATGGCGGCAATAAACGTGTTGAAATAAATCGACATAAAGTTGCTAATATCTCGAAAAGGAAGAGTTTTTAGAAAAAATTTTAAGAGACAAAAAATGTTTATTTCAAATTGTTTGACCTAAAAAATTGCTTCCAAATCGATTTCGGAATTTTTATTTTTACTCCTCCATCTTAGAAAATTTTGTGTTGCTTCAAAAGATACTTTGAGTTAAGTTAGTATCGTTCCCCAAAGGATATTTGTTTGTTTTAACAAACACAAAAGTTAAAGGGGGGGGGGGAGTGACTTTATAACCACCCTGTAGGGCCTATATGTATATAAGTGTTCGCACTCTAGCGGCCGCATTTTAAGTCCGATTTGGTTCAAATTTGGTACACATGTGGGCTGTCTACGTCGCTCGGACGAGTACGTTAGCCAAAAAAATCCAACAACCGGAAGCACGTTTTTTGACCGGAAGTAACTATTTTTTTAGATTTTTCCTACGAGAATTATTTTTTTTTTATTTTCTACAAATATAAATGTAGTATGTTGTTCTGCACATTTTGGTTTTTTACGCGACCTTATAGCTCGCTTGGTTCCCACAAAATCGATCAAAACGTAAAATACCGTAGAAGTACCCGGTTGTAAAAAATAAAATAAGTATATGTAAAATCATACGGCACATAACATTTAAAACATATTTTAGTGCTAATCTCTTTAAAGAAAAATACCTGACTATAATTAATAATGTATATATTTTCCTTTCCCTGGGAGCTAGGGGAGGGGGCATGACCCCCTCTGCCCATAGGTATGGGCGCCCATGACCGATACTTATTAACACATCAAAAACTAAATGTATTTAGTATATAAGATTTTATCGAATTATAGGGAAAATGTTAATTCATTTATCCTTCTACTTCCCGAGCAAGACTATTGTCCCAGTGAAATTGTTGGTCCTATAGGCTATTCATAATATGATGTAGTAATGAAAATCCGTAACAAGTTTTTAGTCAATATCTTGGAAATTGCACAGTTTACAGCACTTTATACCTTATGAAGATTTATTGTATTGTGTATTTCATATGTCAACAGATATGATTTCTATCGTTCAGATTATCAACATCCTGTCCTTCTGTTTCAAAACCTAGTTTTTGTTACATTCAAAAGACACTTTAAACGGAGCACAAGCCCAGTCAATAACTTCTTGTTTATTATGGGCTCGAGCCAGAATTCTGCAGCTAAAGCTAACTGCTTTTGCTCTATAATTAGTGTGCTTATTATCTCATTATGTGTACTTTGTGGTGTTTAAATTGTCTTTTTTTAGTTACTATAACTGTAATGAACAAAATAATTTTGATGGATATTTTGAGTCTTGCCGGCAATGGTTTTGCCAGTGACAAAACAGCTAAATACAGGCAGAGGAAAATATAGAAAACATTCATATAAATAATACAACAGAACAGTTGCTTGGCCGACAAACAAAAGTAAAGGATGAGTTTGACATGAATTCTGCCTGTTCATTTAATACAAGGTTGGAGGCTTTACAAAATAATCACTTAATTTCTAACATTTCCAATGAATTTCATTTCCTACTTTTTTCATTGACATGGAGAATCTTAAAATTAACATTATTGAAAAAGTCTGACAATAAATGAATTTTTAAAAGATTGGAAAACTAGTTATTACGACCCAACCGCCAACTTCGTTCGTGTTCACTTAACCTACATTTAAAACTACGGCCTGTTTGGCCTACATAAGCTGCATTACAAATGTTACAAGACACTTTATAAACGCCACTTTTTTCGCATATTATCTATTTTATCTTTACCGTTTACTAACATTTTCCCTACTGTAAAAAGCTGGTTTATAGTAATTTTTCTTTTCAAATACATTCCCAACCGCACAGCTAACCTTACCAATGTAGTCGATCCTACGCCATTTTGGTACGGTTTTATTAGAACCATCCGTTGGAAATGTAAGTAAGTAATTTAGCATTATTTTTTAATTTAGTTTATAAACTGTATTTTAAATAAAATTACAAAATTCTACAGTACTATAAATTTACGTAGACATTTTAAATAGTGTTTGGACTCCACTCATTCCTTTGATGCTGATGGCACTGCACGCTTCAATATTGTTCTTATTAAAAACTGTGCAACAGACGTCAAGTAGCAGCTCTTTTATGTTAGACAGTTACATTTTGTAGCACGTAAGCATTGTCTACGTCCGCTGAATTTTTTTTAAATTAGCTGTTTGTACAAGAAAGTTAACAAACTGAGCTACAATTAATGACAAAGCCTTTTATTAATACTTACTGTACGGTACTTACAAATACTTGTAAGTAGAGACAAATTAATTGTACCTCAATAATTAATTATGAAAATGACTACATACAATGGATATGCAACTACAGTTCAAACTCAAATGACCTGTTTAAGTATTTTGGGTCATGTTCCTGTTCTGTGTATTGTTCCTAAATAGGGGACTTGCTGTACGTACGGTTTCTTTCAATACATAGTAGACTTCTATACAGTATTATAAACTACAAAAACATCATTTAGGCTACATTTACACACTAAAACTAATTGAGTGGAAGCAATTGTTTATTCTATTTGAGTTAGGCCTATTTGACAAGTCTGCCTAGTTTTGTAAGCATTAGGGTTGATTATTGATTAATGTTACCAAGACATATTTCTACCAAATATTTTAATTGTAGCTTGACCCGTCTCAGAAGGGCTTTTAAATTTTGCTCTGAGTGACCAGATACTTTCTTTCCTGAGCATTATGCCATGTAAAAAACATTAGAACCAAGTTTCGTTTCCTTAACTTAAGCCATTACAAATGAAAAATTAAAGGCTTTCCTGAAAGAATTTACTACTTTTCCACCATTATGAAATGGTTAAACAAAATTGCCTTTCTTGTATCTTACATAGTGAAACAGACTTTCCAGCTTTATCAGTTAAAGAAATAAAGTTTAGGTCTAAATGCTTTTCAGCAAGGTTATCCCAATTGTCTTTATTGGATAAATACTGAAATTGAAGTATAGGTATGGAAATTGCCTTTCTTTAACTAAGATATATCCTACATCAATTTTGTAGTTTTGGAAATATTGTAGTAAATACTTTGCCTTAGGCCCTATGTTCCTACATGGATATGTGGATATATGTGTTACATGGATTATGTTCCTAAAAAAAAATCAAAATTTCATGAAAATAACTTAATTATTTACTAATTAATTAATATAGGCAAATACTGGCAATTTGTTTAAAAATTGTTTTAATACAAGTTTTGATTAAATGGTTATTGATATACGGTATATAAATAGGAAAATGTGCAAAATAAATTAATGACAGTTAGCCTAATTCAATATTTTGTGAGTTGTCCTACCATCCTCCAAAAGACAACAAAAAATGGGAAAGAGGCCTATAAAATAGGCCTACAAATCAGGTACAAAGACAAATTCATGTAAGAATTTCATGCACTTGTTGGCCAAATAAATTCTTCCTAAGTATTTATTTATGAAAAAATTCACTACAATAAACAAAACGTATTCAATAGTTGTTTTATAAAATTACCAGCCGAATATAACCAAATTTCATTTCAAACGATAACAATTTCTGTCAATTGTCGCTTTAAAGTTTATGCAAAAGCTTAACAGATAGCACCACATTACGGGGCTAGTCTAATCCTATTATTGAAATTTAATTTCAAAATTTGAACTAACAGTGAATTCTAGTAGTTAAAATATGAACTACCTACGAAATATTATGCTTTAAGCCTCCAGATAAACCGCCAACGTGATCCTAACATTTTTGGTAAAAATAGTCAAATGTATCTGTCAAAACAGTTTTAGAATTTCCCTCAGTGTGGCAGCGCTTTTATTTTTTTAGATCTTCCAAAATTTGTCACGCCTCACTGTTAAAAATAACGTCGACACAATAATACATCTTGCAAGTTTATGTAAAAGCTTACAGAGTGCAGCACATTACGGGACTTGTCTTAATTTATCCTTTAGATAACGGCCAACATGATCGCAACATAGACTCATTTACTATCTATAAGTTTTCGTTTGACGTCACTTTTAACAGTGACACGGGACACATTTTTAAAGTTTCTTTTACAAAAACAGTACCGCCTCACTGAGGGAAATTCAATAACTATTTCTACCAAATGTAAGATCATGCTGGCTGTAATATGGAATCTTCGTTTGACGTCATTTTCAAAGTTTCTTTAAAAACCCAGTGCCGTCTCGCCGAGGAAAATTCGACAGCTGTTTTTACAAATATATTGTTTCTGCTAAAAGTTGCGATCATGTTGGCCGCAAACTGGAGTCTTCGTTTGACATCATTTTTAACAGTGAGGCGAGACAAATTTTTAGTTTCTTTTATAAAAAACAGTACCGCCTCACTGAGGGAAATTCAATAACTATTTCTACTAAATGTAAGATCATGTTGGCCGTAGTTTGGATTCTTTGTTTCGACGTCATTTTTAAATTATTGTCCGTGAGGTGCTGCAACCTATATGTTAAGTTGAAAACTATATCTTCTGATTTTGCTGCGGTCTGGAAAGTGCTACTATCTATGTCCAAATTGTGAAGTATTACACATTTTAAGTCCGTAAGGTGCTGCCATCAGTGATAAAACTATTTACTAAAATGAAATTTGCTAACATTTCGTTCTTAAACCAGATTAAATTTATTTATCATTAAATGGGGTACTTTGATTACTGCCAAGACAAAGATTTACAATTTTTAAAGACAAATTGAAGTAATTATTATATACTTAATTTATAAATAGGGTCATAATGTCAGTTAAAGGCTTATTGACAGCAAGACTAGAACTAATAATCCTTTTTAATTTTAAACATCATGAGGTTATGAAATATTTTTAAGGGTAAATTTGAATTTTTTTAAACATATTTTTTTTAAATAGGAATGCAATATTTTGAGTATTACTTTGGAATGCAATTTTTTATAGTAAAAGACCACACAAATTGCTAAAGTTATTAAAATCTTGGCACTATTTTAGGGCCTTTTTAATGAGTTTCTTTTGAATAATTTGTGTTTTTAGTTTTATAATAGGCCTATAATGTAGCAAACAAAGCTATACATACCGTACCGTATATATATTTTGTGCATTCAAATGCATATAATGCTAATGCCTAAATTTCCTTAGGAAGTAGGCCTATGCTAAAGCATTTTTTGTGAGGACATCAATAGAATGAATTTTTAACTTACAGGCTACAATTTCCTACTTATGGTCACATTATTAGTTATTAGGCCTCCGAGTTCTTTTTATCGTTCCGAACATAACCTTTCGAACCAAACAGCTATGTATATAGGATCACCCATTTGTCAATCACATATTGGACAAATAATTTAAGTAGGCCTATTTATTCCCAATGAAATATGGCATAATAATGTGGTATAAAGAACAAATAACCCTCATATGTATTAAAATAATCAGAGCTTGTCTTTACTGAATTTTTTGTTTAAAATTTGATAGATTACTCCAAAAGCTAAATATCATATGATTCTGTTGTGTGGGGGCCAAAAAGGGTTTTATTTCAGGATATCGATACTTTTTTTTAGTACGGTATTTTATGGTTTGTAGTTCTCGAAAATATTATTTAGCCACTCTTCCTTTTTAAAAGTGACCTACTGTAGCTAAAATTTGAAGAAAAAACGGTTTTGTTGGAACACATAATTTACAAACCCAGTCAAACTTTTATTAGGGGGTGAAAAATATGTTTTCATCACTCCGTACCGAAAGTAGCTACTTTCGATGTCAGCTGGTAGCAACGAAAACGATCGTTTCCCAAGCTCTAATTTAGAGCAAGGGAAAAACGATCAGCTGATTTTCCCTTGCTCTAAATTTGTTTTCCCTTGCTCTCAATTAGTTTTCCATTTGCCCGCTACGCGCTCTGACGTCGCTTTGCCGTTTATTCTTACAATTATAACGGTACAAGTTATAGTAAATTTGTTATTATAAAAAAATGTTAATTGAGAAATATAATAGTTTGCATTTTACTGAGGTTTCTTCTTCAGCATTGTGTGTATTTTTGCGTCGTGATGAAAAGTACCGTTCATAACTTGTACCGAAAGTGATTTTCCGGCACTTGCTCCAATTATTCCCGTACTCGGCTTCGCCTCGTACGTGAAACACACTTTCACATGCTCGGCTTCGCCTCACACGTGAAATTCGATATTCCTGTGTTCGGCTCCGCCTCACACATGAAACTTGGGCGCGCACCGGAAAGTGCCACTTTCGGTACTAGTAATGAAATATACTATTGCCATTCATGAGGTGTATGGTAATACTAAGTTTGGGAGCACTGGAACCCTACCATCAATTTATTATGTATTATTGCAATTGTATTTGCTTACCCTAGATAGTTCAGTAGGCCTATGATGAGTTTGTTGAGGGTTGTTATTTCTTGTGTTTGTTTTACAGAGTACAATCCCTAGCAGCAAAAATGGTTGGCGTTTTGTTGGTCCTACAATATCATCCACGGTTGGCCAACAGTGCGGATTGGCACTATGTCTTACGGTTGGCCAACTCACCCTTCCCCAACGTTGGGCCAACAAACATAATGTATGTTGGCCTAACTGAAATTTCACTATAATTTGCCAACAATTAACCAACTGTTCACGAGTAGAGAAATCCAAAATGAAAATTAAAGCCCAATACAATATTTATTGTCTCCTCCTGCCCATATTTATAATTCCATTTTTTATATTTATTGGATCATCCTTATTAAACTATTTCAAGTTACTATATATAGGCCTATATATATAAGCTTTTAAAAAATGATGCAACGGATGTACATAAATATTATGCTTTGGGTGGTATGTGATAGGATGAAGAAAATTTACTTAGGCCTATAAACTGTTATTTTTCATTAGAACAACTTTAATTTACTAAAGTAAAGACAGTTTACAAAACATAGTTACAACATTGCAATATTTTGGTAGTTCTTTACTCATTATTTCACTTCTTAATTTTTATAGGCTATTTAACTGAAAAAAGCGCACTATTACTAAAAGTTGTGCCATTGTCTGGAAGAACTTTATTATACGATTCTATTTACATTTTTCACTTCACAACACTAATTAATTATCAACTCAACTTGTCACATTTACACTGATCAACACGACATCGTAGGACTATCTCTCCTGAAACAGAAAAAATAACAGATTTTTTTAAACACAGAGGAAACGCGATACATATCAATATACTAGGAAGGAAGACCCTTAGATATATTAGCCTATAAAGATGGATAAAGATTATTATTAGCTATACATTCTTTTTAATATGGAGGATTAATCAAACCGTATTTAATTTAAATGTGTACACGTTCAATTGTGTTTATGATATAACAAGAGTTAAGTTACACTAAAGATCCAGTATCATTTTTATTTATTTATCTACTCCTATAAATTAACATAACCTACAAATTAGAAATACAAATTAATGCTATGAAATCAGCTGTTAATGGAAGTTTAGAGGTGTAAGTAATTAATATGGTAATAAGATACAAACACTGGGTCAACTTCAAATTTAAGATATTTTAGTTAGACAGCATATTAAAGAAGAGTTAACTCAAATATTATTGTCTAACTAAACTATCATAAAATTTGAAGCTAACCCAGTCTTTGTAAACTATTCACCATTAATATCAGGTTATTTTTATCCTACCAACAATATGCATTTTCAATCAGTTGAGCTATATATACCGTATTTTAAATAAATAAACAATATTTTTTAAATTATCTCTAAGCTTACACCAAATTTTCTTTTAAATTATTTGTAAATTTTAATATTTTTTCTACAAACTTTAGGGGATAGGCTATACATAATATTTCACCTATGATTCATGATTTCAATATTTATTCTACAATACAAAATAAATAACATAACTTTAAGTTAATTGGAGAACAATTTTTGATAATTTATAATAACAATGTCTTGTTTTAGACTTGACGAATTTAAATCAAGCAAAAACTTTACCTTTGTCGTTTTACGGACAGTTCAGTTTTTAAATTCATAGTAACTTATGAGAATGTTAGCCGACATTACTGTACAAACATTAATGTATAAACATACATTATATTATAACCCTCTTCAAAATTAAAATTAGTACCTAACCTGTAAAATAGGTTAGGAATAAACTGTTTCAATAATTAATTTAAACCATACCGTAAAACTCAAATGGAAAATATAAGCTTATAGTACCATTTTAAAACCTCAACCCAAAAATAACTATAATTCCAAATCGAAACTAAAATATAGCTGAAACACTTTTTGAAGATTCAGCTCTAAATCTTGTCTTGTTTTAATTCTAGGCCTAGGCCTAAATGATGGTACGGTAATTATGATTGTCAAAAAACACAAGTATAGAATCATGCTCTATGACATTTAAGTGAAAACACTAAGAGTTAATACAATTATTAATAATAGGTAAGGCCTATGGTTTCCCGGCATCAGTGAAGTGTATAAATACTATATTTATTAAGAAAAAAGTTCAGGTTTGTGTATTTGTAGTAGTTTTGATTGACAAGTTAAAGTAAACAAATACCTTCGCTGAGGACAAGTTCTGTATTAAATTTTGGGTAAAGTCTA
>JAGFPH010002529.1:7403-29842 GCA_018207615.1 Philaenus spumarius | reverse complement strand
TCTAGACATAACCTAACCAAGAACCAATTATGTAATTAACAAGATACCTAGTAGGCTTGCAGTTGTCGAAGTATCCAACAGATTTTGGCGTAAGTTTACTATTCAACCCTAGCCTAATATTTTTGCAGACAACGAAGTTGTTTTACATTCTAGCCTACTGTTAAATAATGTTGAATACAGGTAAACATACTGTGACTAAATAGGCCTACTATAGGTTAGAACCTTTTAGGTTTTTTTTATTATTCATGCATTTCTGTTGCCATAGGTTAGCCTAGGGTCGAATAGTAAACTTGCGCCCAGATATTTTTGAGTGTAAGCTATTTGTTTTATTAATTTTAACCTCAATAACTTGTTTATCTTATGACCAGTAGAAAGGATGCATTTATTATTCCCCCAAGTAGGCCTATAAACATTAATTAGCCTACTTTGGCAAATAGCAAACTGTAAGTTATGTAATTATTCTTATGCATACTACCTAGTCCAGCTTGTAAAATCTTTTTATTATTAATATTTTACCTTATAGGCCTTTAAGCTAGTCTACCAAATATTAAAAATCACTTAGTTTAACCTAAAAGTTAATTTACCGGTAGGTAGTGTAACAAGTAACCTACCACTTTAAAAAATAAAACTGAAATCACATGTTATAATTAATTGTGAACAATTATTTATTTTAAAACAAGACAAGAACTAGTAACCCCTGTTAGTATTTTTTTACTAATCTAAAAGTAAAATATATAAGTGCTGTACTTACTTGCAAAGAAAAAAATCAATCACTTCCACTTCACAAGGCTTAGAACACACAATGGTGATAAAGTTTTTAAGAAAACAAATCATTTTCATTTGAAAATGCCAAATGACACAGACTTAATGAACACACAAGTCACTGAAGTCTGAAGTCACAATGATGCTTGGCTGCTTGGTGCAAATGTAAAACTAGATGAGGATGAACAATGGATTTTTTGTAATGGCGGATAGAATAATGACGGATTCGCGATGTCACCGATGCACGCTAAATGTTATAAAATCATGAACTTTATTAATAACTTTATATCACTTAATCTAACAATATAACCGATTTTTAAATAATGTTTATTACACGTAAATATTAATATAATAAGGAATTAATAAAGGATAATTTTATAATTACACGTAAATATTAATATAATACGGGATTAATAAAGGATAATTTTATACAGACTAACTCCCAACATTGGCCCAACAGAAAATTTCATTGTTGGCCCAACAGAAGGAATTATTGGTTGGGCCTCTATTGGCAATATGTTGGCACCCCAACCAACCATTCCCCAACGGTGCCGACAATTCCCCACCGTTGGGCCAACGATGTGTGCTACTTGGGATAGGCCTACTGCAATTGTAATAATTTTAAATGTTTTATTTTTAGGCAGATATACAAAGTAAAAGGAAGTATAAAACTTATCTTTAAACACATATGTTCTATATGCCCTCCATTAAGTTTTTAGAAACTCTGGTAGCGTTGTTGAAGATCTTTTAACGTGTTGGGGAAAAAGTGTTGTAATATAAGCTTCTAACGTATCTAATTATTTCTTCACAAAGCTCTGCAATGGTAATCAGTGGGACATTTCAGAGATGCTTTCCTTCATCATCCCCCGCACAGTGGAATGGGTATGGAAAGTTTGTCCCTCGAGAAATCAGACAATTGCCAAACTTTCTTTCAAGTAAAGCAAAAAATAGTGGCTACAGCGGCGTGACTGGTGGCACCATCTTGTTACGACATCGTCAGGTCGTTGAAATCCGTGTTTGCTTATTAATGAATTCGTTTAAGGCTCTTCTTTACTTTGAAGAAAACTTCCGAGTGTACAGTATGATTTCAATGCAAAAGGCCTGACTCAAGCCGCAAAATCGTTGAAACATGCATTCGTAATACCGTGTTTCGGATTCTATTTATAAATGAATAATCTGGGAAACTACTTTAAGTTATAAAGAAGGCTTTATATTTTTTACGTGTTACCTTAAAATATGGAAATTATTGCTTAAAACTCCCAAAAAATGCGTTAAAAATAATCGTTTTTTACTCATTTAAACGGTTGATTAAAAGGAGTTGCCGACGATTTCTTTCAATTATGAGGTATATAAGACAAAAGCACAAAACCTTTAAGAACAATTTAAGATGTTTCACAACTTTTTAGGTTTAAAAACGGCATCCGAAACACGGTAATACGAAGTGCATATTTTTGCTGTTTTACGCAAGGTATAGAAGACCCTTAAGTGTACACAACTTTCATCTGAAAACAATACATTGTAGGAACCTAAAGTTTTCATAGTTCATGACTAACATTGGACGCAATAAACTACTGTGCCTTATTGGTCCCTGACATTTAAATATTGTGTAGTGTGTAGCTTGTATTCTATAAGGAAACCCACCAAGGTTTATTATAAAATACACTTTAAGCTTGACGGGTGAGAAGGAATTTATATTAAAAAGATAAAATTAACTATTCTCACTCATATACGTTTAGTTACCAAACGCGTTTCAACGACAAAGTCGTCATCCTCAGAGATATATGAGCTACAACTGACAGATCATAACTCACCAAGGTTACTAAAAATTCTTCTCAAAAACGCAGGGGTGCCCTCCACACCTAATGGTAATGTTTTAAATCCCGCCAAATTTTATGTTTTTTCCCTCCTCCAATTCTTTTCCAAAAAAACATAACAAATCTTGAATTTTCGGGCCAGGGGAGGGTGTCTTGTTGTTGAGGGGATTAAAGATTATACTTGGTATAGTACATTAAATCAGAATTCGAAGTTAAATTTTCTCAAATTGTAAAAGCTTAAGTAGTCATCTTTTATAGCAATCTTTTTTTGTTGCTAGAGACTGCAATAGGCCTACAATAACAAATTATACATGAACTATTCTGAAATCAAGTATTCTTATAGGCCCCTATCTTTAGTTTGATCATTTATCTTCATTTACTTGAAATCGAAAGACAAGATGAAAATTCAAGTATAGTACCTATAAAAATCAAACTAGAAATGAGAAGAAAGTTTGGAAAAAACTGAAGCAAAGTAAATATAATAAACTGAACTGTTGTGTATTTTCAAATCAATACTACTTTATTTCAAAAATAAATTCAAGCTGTGACTGAAATGTAATCACAATTAATTTTGTTAAATTAACTGTACAACACAGCACTTCTTTGTTTCTTGGTAACTGCAAGCAAATCAGTTATTCCTTTGAAATTTGGAATAAAGGATTATTTTGGGGGGATTAAAAATGTGTATTTTGTATTAATAAATACAGGTAAGTCAATACATAGGGTACTAACTAATAAGATTGAAAAGTTTTAACTTATTAACCCTGTAAAATTGTATAATAAAACTCAAAATCCCCCCCCCCCCAAACCATAATAATTATTTACATAGGGGTGGTAGTGAACACTTTTAAAGGGGGGCAACTTTATGAAGGGCGAATTGCAATATATTAACATTTTTTATCGGCTTGAAATATTGGTCAAATGTAAAAAAATCCAGTGCACCACGAGTTGTTCACCTCTGCAATGACGTATTACTGATGTTAATTTTCAAAGATGTATGGTCAAAGAAAGGCGTTGTTTCGCAGATCGTAGGACTTACTGAGGAAGAAGTCTACCGTGGTTTTTGGATGGCCTACATACTCTTTACACTGAGTCAAAACACTACCTCTATTTTTAAGTAAAAATAGTTTCTGAAGATGAAGATTGAATTGACTTTGAAACTGATAAATTTCGTACATTATATTTGAGTTTTTGTCTCCACACTCAACCACATTTTGCAATAAATTACAATACTTAATAATATACCTAAAAGTTTGCTTCTTCGTACAAACAGCAGCAGCAAATCTTGTGAGGAGTATATTTTTCTCTATTACAGGATAAAATATTGTTGTTATTACACATGTATAAATGTTAAATGTCCTCCAATCAATCCAAATAAAGTAATTAAAAATGTGTTATTATTTTTACTTTCTCCCATACAGTGCCTAGAGAGTAAACAAAATGTGATTGTTTTGATAAAAATTCTTAGATGTATGTAGTAGGCTTCTTTAGTCTTTTTAATTTCAAAAGTTACAACACTCCTCCGTAAAACAAAACTACTAAATTAATGTTGTTATTTAGGATTCTATTAATCATAACTCCATCTAATTTTAAAAGTTACAGTTAATAAAATCCTATATATCAAAATGTCCTCCATCACCTGGTAAAACCAACAACAGAAGTACATAACTATGTGCCACAAAGAGAAGTATAGGAATGGGTGCAGTTATTATTATTAAATGATTTTTGTCTCATATCTGTAACAGTATTAAGTATATTGGAAGGTGGAACAGTGATATTATAGGAGTAAGTCTGTGTCTATGTGCCATTTATTTCATAGAGTACTACAAGTAGTCTAGTATTTTAATAACAGGTGTGAATTTTCAACTCGGAACTGCAACTTTGTATGGGCAAAAACTGGCAAACATTTGACAGTTAATACTTTAACCTTAACAGCCAAATTGGCTTCCAAAACTTTTAAAGCTTTCCAAGAGAGTTAAACAATTTCCACAGACCCCCCCCCCAATTTGCTGGTGCAGGGTAGGCTACCCCTTAATCCCCATACCCCCTGGTCTAACACCCTTAGAATATATTAAATAGGCGTCCATGGTGTGGTAACTTGTTCTGACTGTTTGACTGACTGACACATAAAATCAATGTAGAGGGAGTAGAGTAGGTAAGTAGTCAGGTTCAGTAGAGGAGGTCGACTGTTTTGCTGGCTCGAGTCGTGTGTACCAAAATAGAGGTATTCCGTGGCCCTATGGGTGTGATTTTTGTGTCGGAATGTGCAGTTTCGTTTGATGGATATTTTAGTGGTTGAGATTGCTTTGTAGACTGAGTTTTTGGGACCAAAAGTGATAATTTAAACATTGTAAATCGATGAAAACATATTTCTACTATAGAGGCCTACAGAATTATTATCTGAACACTAATCGAAAGGTCAACAGATAAGGACTGGGTTCTGCAAATGTTTGCTGAACAAATGTTTCCATCTCGAGTAAACTTCAAGCTAAATATTTTTGTTGTATTGACATTGGAATAGGCTAGTTATTATTTCATGAGTGCAAAATGTACATAATTATGTTAATACAATGCATTTATGACAACGCTAATTAAAGAAAAAGAGTTTTATTTTACCAAATTTATTCGGGAGAATAAATTTTACTGGATTTTATATGATTAATTTGGAACAAGCAAGGTTTGAAATTCAAAAAATTCATCAGAATTGTTGGAAAAAATTTCGAATACAATTTATAGTTCAAAAGTTGTTTAATTTTGAAAATTCTTCTCTAAATTTCGGTGGGACCTTGACCCGCTGACTATGACCTTGATTTTGATGCTTCTAATAAAAAAACACATATCAATAGTCAAATATAAACAGACAACTTCAAAAACAAACTTTCTTAAAATGGTTACAATCAATTACAATCTGTTGTGTAATAAGTAGTTACATTTTCATAACACAAAGACATATATTTATTTTTAACATGTTATATTTTCATATTTACAATATTCAATTTATATCCATTTGTTAATCTATTGTTTAAGTACATGATATTTGTTGCTTCTTAGTATAATAAATTGCCTTTAATAATATATCAATTAACATTGTTTTTGCGTATTAGTGTAAGAGTAAAATGGATTAGATTAGCAATTATTAACGGTTAGAGCCAAGTTTTGTAAATTTAAAGTAAAAAAAATTATTTAATATTTTCAAAATAATTATGGTACTTTAGAAAACGTAAAACACACTATAGCAACATAAACGATGCATAAATTTGTACGCTTTATTAATACACTTATAAATAAATACTGCCAGTGTTCTATACTTTTTAAACGTATATTATTGACTAGGGGAGACCCCTGCGTGCTCCGCATGCCAACCCCCAATGGACCCTAAAAACATGTGATATGTTTTATTTATAATAAAGGTGTAGGATTAATGATAACCTCAAAACTAAGATGGTAAATAATGTTAAATGTTCAAATTAAATTATTTCTTAACAGCAGTTATAATAATGGTTAAAAGAACCAGCAAGGCTCAGGAATACATTTTATAACCCTAACCTAAAAGCTAGAAATACAAAACTAATTGCTTCAAATTTTTAAATCAGCTGTTAATGGAAATATTGGAGCAAACAACTATATTATCTGTTATTTTATTCAATTGGTTGCTATGGTAGTAAATGTAAATACATGTGTTGGTATATCATTCTAGGCCTAACCTAAAAAAAAGTCCTACTAAATTTACAAATATTGAAATAAAAAAAAGGTTTTTATCAAAATTAATTATAGCCTATGTTACTTAGGGACAGTGTAGCTTTTTATTAGTAAAACTATTTTTCAATCGGTTCAAAAGTGCCAGAGATTACCCCCTACATACAAACAAACAAACAAAAAAACTAACTTTACCTCTTTATAATATTAGTATATATAGATTAATCATACGACTTGAATAGGGCTAGCGAAAGATAAGACATACCTCGAGTATTCACCACCTAAAATTTTAAGTGCACATCACGTTATTATTACCCGTTAATACACTCTCGGTTACAGTACGGTATAGAGTGTTGGGGTGAAGCACCGAGCACAACTATAAAGCCTCTAATTTCAACCCAAAACACATTTTATGCGGATTATTTCGTTTAGTAATGGGTTCACGTCTTTCCCTTTCTTAATAAGATATAAAATACTCCCACTAAGTCATCTGTTTGTTTATAAGGTACTGAGAACTTTTCATAAAAGAAGCGGAAATAATGCAACTGAGTATTACAGGACTAGATATCACGGCACTAGGTTCTGTCAGAAGATCTAAAAGTAATAAGACCAGGTTCTGAGGTTCTTTTTTGTTTGTCGGACCCAAAGCTTACAACCACCTTCTTCAACGAAAAATTGGTTGTTTACATTTGGTGTTGCTGATGACTTGCTAAGAGTAATGGTGGAAAGCAGGGGAGTTCTCTTTGTTGGTACTCTGTGGGGTTGAGAAAGGAGCTGAATTTGGTATTTTTTGTATAGGCTACATACAGGGCACTTCTGCATTTTTTAAATTTGTTTTTTTATGTTTTTTTTTTTGTGTGTTTGTTTTGTTTGTATCTATTTTTCTGTATTTTTGTACATTTGTATTCTTTTTGTTTTATAGGTCTAATTGCGTATTACTATTATATTGTTATTATTAATACTATCATTTGCGGATCCAGGGGGCTGTGGGGGCTGCAGCCCTTCCTTGGGGTTATTTTTGTTAAACCCTCTGAACGGCAGACTGCTCGATCGAGTAGTCTCGGACAACACAACTTGTGTCGAATAATTTCACCCACTAAATATTATCCAATCTCAATAAAACAAAAACCATTAGAAAGGAAAATGTTTTAAACTTTAATTTTTGTATCCACAAACTTGTTATATTTACGTGTGTAATAATCGTTGTAAAATTGTGGTTGTCTAAATTCTGCCGCGCGAGAAAGAATAAGGAAATGACTCAGACTTACAATTTTTTACAGGCTCCTAACCGTTAGACAGACTTGAGAAGAAGATTACACCATTGGATTATTGGATTTGTCAAGATTTGAACTTTCTACCTCGGTCTTCCAATCATTTGTCACTCTTATAGTTTCTTAGATTTAAATATGAAGTTTTCTGTAAACCCTTGCAATTATAGTATTTCAACGAATGAGAAAGCACACATTTTGCAATCAATGTATCTATTACAAATCGATATATTTGTATGATTTTTATATCGATTTGGAGTGGAAGTTCTATATTTTCGTTTGATTTAGTGTTCCGGGGCTATTCGGGTATTTCCATGAAATACGTACATTTCTTCAATGCCTTAGGCTCTTCAGCCATTTTCCCACTGTCTACAGCGTCCAGCTGGAACTGTATACTATATGTTTCTGAGAGTATTGTTTAATTATTCTAATTTAGTGGAACAAAGTGAAATAAGTTTATAGAATAAGGCTATTTTAAATTTCCAGGTGTACAGTTCAATTCTATGATTTATTCTGTACAATTTGTTATAGTAATTTTTTTTTTTTGTAAAGCCAAAAAGCTTATATTCCTTAATTCCTCTTCAAAATGGGTGCTCCTGAAATAGTCTAAAAGGCGTTTTCAGGCACAGTATTCCAAAAACTTATTCTATACCCCCGTGATAGGAGACAGTCCCTCCTAAAAACTGGCTGGATCCGCCCATGATTACAATTAAGTTTTGTAGTGTATGTATTATAGTGTTAGGTGGTAACCACAAACAGCCGCAGTGGCCCCACGTGAGTGGTTTTATCATAAGAACTGACTAAATATATTTTCTATTTTTTTAATGTTTATTTTTTACAACCAATCACCCATAACTGGTTGCGGTGATTGGTATAGTTTCCAAATGTATTAAATGTAAAATCTCAGACGAGATGGGGAAAAATACAAATATTATTTCCAAGGTGTTACTTTGGCTCCTCCTACTTACCTCCTAAAACTAATGTGTTTTGCCAATCCTAACCTTTTCTACACACCTATGTCTGTTTCTCAGTCTCTGCTGAACGTCATACAGAATATTAACTACTGTATAAAAATATGAAAATCTTTTCAAGTTAAAACGTAACTCACATAATGTGTGTATTTTAAGTATAACATTAGTATTGTTATTTTATCGGTAGTCACTATCTGCTAACTTTATACAATAGCATTTTTTACAATTATTTTATAAATACAAAATCTTCTAAGGTATCAAGCATTTGGCACATGGGAAGTTTTAAGCAGTTCTTATTCACACCAATAACATATTGGTAAATTAAATTAACATCACATCTACAATACATTATTCAACACGTTTCCTGCGTGTAAAGTTGGAGATGTTATTTTGTTATTATTTTTTTTTAGAAATACAATTTAATTCGTTTTAATTAATTGTTGAGCGTTAATTACATAAAACACTTAATTCGAAGTCGCCTTGTGTACGAATATATGCTACACTGACGATCTTTTATTAAAAGAAGGTGTGTAGGAGTCGTCAAAGTTGAGTACATGACTCTGACATTTAGATGGCCCTAAACAATTACAGGAACAGACAGAGTTTTGGTCTTCGTCCTCTTCCATTGTGCCGGTGTTACCGTGGCCGGCTAGCAGTTTGCCGTTTAAAGCAAGTACTTCGCCGTCTAAAGTCAGAACGTGCTGAGAAGCTGCTTGCAGTTCGTTGTCATCTCTTCGGACGTCTTCTGCGTTCCTTTAAAAGAGAATTACGATGGTAAGATATATAATATACATTATCAGTAACTTTCGGCTCCTAAGGTGTAAAAATATTCAAAATATTTTACTTTCAGAAAAACCTAACAACTCTTACAGATCACATCCAAACAATGTCTATTTAGTGTAGTCATAAACTGATTACTATATCAGTGCCTACCTTTACCGAAATGTCCATCCACATATTTTCATTATAATTAATTACGGTATTTTGTTCTTATTAAATTGTCAAAGTAATTCTGTTTACAATTATTCTGTTCCAACACTTGTCTTCCTTTCAGATTAATTATCATAAATACCAGACTTTAAAATTAAAAATCTATTGAAATAAAAAACTACTGATGTATCAAAATATCAAAGTAACAATTTACGTACTAAACAACGATAAAACAAGCATTTTTAACTGATGTCCATAAACTTTAAGTTCAGAATTTTATTTGCATTCATTTGGCTTTCTATAAATGCTACTCATTTGTTTGATTGGTTTGGTGTTTAGGGCCTATATTTTCCTCAAATTAACTACTAGATTCATTTAACACAGAAGGTTAATGAAACGTTTAACCTTATTTTTAATGAAAACTGTAATATTTATTGTTTTATAATTTTAGCTTACATACACATTACTACCAAAGTTAAAAAATCAGAAAACTAAACGTAAAAGTAAAAAAATTAATTGAAAATAACTGGAAATTGAGTATGTTTTCATTTGGCATTTCTAAATAGACAAAACTAAATATGTAGTATGTAGTAATCCGTAGATGAAACTAGGCATGTGCATTCGTTTGTAGTTCATCTATTTGCTTCACTTCCTATTGCTACAATCCTACAGTGGTAGCTGCTATGTAACTGACAATAGAATTTAGCATTGCTTTCAAGAACCCAAGGTTATTTATTGTTCTATGGCTCTTAATGTGTCTTCAAACGGATGTTCACTCTGTTTGCCGATGGCTATATTCTTCAAAGCCAACTCAGTTGCTACAAAATTCAGCATCCAAGTTTTAATGGCATGTAGGGGCCTACTGAATGCTGATGGCATTTCATTATGTTAAAGAATATTATGTTACAGAACATATCAACAGTTTAAAAAAGAAATTACTTTTTCAAATCACTCTTTCAATCCAATCTTCTTACCATTCATCTAAATATAGGCCTAAGTCTAAACTATTTTACCAACACTTTACTTTAAATGTACAAGTATTATATAAACAATATATCACTTACATTGTCATAAATCGTAGAACAAGTAAGTTAATGCTTGCAGCAACAACTGCAAGTCCGAATAGGATGAATACCAAGCTCAGAGCTACATATCCTGGCTTGTTAATTAATGCCTGGTCATTCTAAAACAAATCAGAAACAAATTTAACAATTACATAAAGAATAATTGAAAATTTACATTATTAATTCTGAATTTACATGTTCAGGTATATGTCAAAGTTTTAGTGTTTGAAATGGGAGAGGGAACAGTTTATAGTTGGGAACTTTTTGATGCACTATACTATTTGGGTTGTCTTAAATATTTGAACCTGGCTATTTTCATTGGATTTTTAGTTCATGGTGATATTCCACTCCCCATCCTTCATTGGTCTAATTAGAAAATAGGAAAAGGTTTTACAAATAATGTGTTATTTATTGTACCGGATATTTCAAAATGGTACAGTCAAAATAGATCAATACTCACCAAATAAGAGGAAAAATTAGTTCTTCGATGAAATTTTGGTTACTATATGGTTTGGCCAATAGAATTCAAGATCCCATGAGTCCCTAAGTGTAACAATGGTGGAACATGGTTTTGGGGGGGGGGGGGGGGAGGGGGGGAAAAGGAAAAAAATCAATGTTCGATGATTTAAGGCATGTAGGGGGTCATGATTTAAAGAACTTATATGTCAATAGAACCACGTATTGAGGAGATTTTATGGTATTCATGACATAACATACAGTAATTTTACATTTCAGAAGTACTGACATTTAAGTTGTACTCTTAAACATACAAACAAGTACCGGTAACATGTAAAAATAAATATTGTATTAAACGTAAGTCTAAGACAATTTATTATAATTTATTTTATTTGAATTGTATTCGAGTTATTATTAAAGTATAATTATGCGTGTATGTTGCCGTTAAGGCAGGTAAAATAAGTAAAACACACAAAATAATTTTAGGTTAGGCCTAGACTGTTAATTATTGCTCATGCTCTGCCAGATAAGCCTGTACTCTTACTGAAGCCGAGTAAGGAGGAAGGTATTCTCCATCTCATACCTTGCAGCAGCAACATTTTAATATAAAAAAGAATACATTTTCTTGGTCCATGGATTCAGTGGATGCGAATTACGGCAAAGGGAAGAAGCAACTGTTGAAGCTAGTCGAAACCAATTCTTCTCTAATGGAATGTGTCAAACCTTTCTACTCTAGTGGTGCCATTGCAGATGATATTACAAAGGCAGTCGAACTACTTTTTCTTTCCCTGTATGGAGCAACCAATGACAAACGAACACTAGATGATCTGCACTACCACTTGTTCAAGAAATCACTAAAAAATGTTGCACCCAAACTGGAGTCCCTGCCTCCAACATCTGCTAGTGCAGCTCAACATTCTTTCTGAACATATTACCAAGTGCAAGTATGGCTGGGCAACCATGGTCTTGTTCCTGAAGAGTGGGGATGGATGCTTGTTTCATGCTCTTGTAAGGGGAACTGTTCCACACAACAGTGCACGTGTATGAAAAGTGGGGTAAAATGTTCTGCCTTTTGCAAAGTATGTGGGGGAGGTTTGTGTATGAATATCAACTGAGAGTTGGAAGTTTCTGCTCATGGTGAAAACACTCAAACTCTCCATTTTGATGATGTTGACAGCTGCTCACAAAGTGAAGACACTGACATCTAAAAGTAAATTTGTTTTGATGACTTGTATTTTTAAAAGCAATATTAAAGTGTTGGTGCTTACCTAATATAAAATAAATGTTTTTCATGTAATAAAAATTATTAAACTTTTCTCACTACATGTTTCTATTGTCGTATAAACTCTTCCAATCGTTTCCTCCAAAACCTATAAAACGACACCCCACACGACCTGAAATCATCAAACATTGATTATTTTGCTCCCCCCTATGCCCCCCCCAAACAATGTTCCACCATTGCTGTACTTAGGGACTCATTGGATTTTGATTTCTACTAGGCGAACGATACTTTAGCCAAAATTTTAACGATGAACTAATTTTTTCATTTATTTTAGGCTACTTATTTTTCCTGTACTAGAAGATCTGAGTTTTAAGGCTTTGTAGTATTTATTACATTTAACTTACAATCATAAATAATCATCAATTATTGAAAGAGCAACTGAAACAGTTTTTCCTACAAGTGTTCATTGTGAGCACCATTCGTCACACGGCACACATCGAGTCTATAGCGCATTAACATTGATAAAGCAAAATTTCCTTTTAGCTAACAAACCTTTGTGATTTTTTATTTCAAACAATAGTATTTCGTTTCAGATTCGTGCTACTTAAAAAATAAATATTTGATTCGCGCTGTTAAATTTAAGCTAAACAAAGCATTTAGCACACAAATTTCAAAAAGCCGCAATAATAAAACGTATAACTTTTGACGCAAAGACATCTTAAGTAAAGTTATTTCAACGTAAGGTCGCAGTAGTTGGTTAGACAAACAGTTTGCATACTGTAGCTTAGGAAGCCAAACAAGTGGAACTGTAAGAACAATGTTTTCTTTTATTTCTTTTTTGTACCCAGTCCCTAGTTGAAGGAAAAGGTATTGTAATGCTAAGAATAAATGTACTTAAATAACTCATTTGCACAGCTAAAGTGTAAATATTGGGCGTTAATGATGTTTACAATTGAAAAATATTAACATTTTTTTAGCAGGCCTATGCATGTATCGCATATATTATTTCTCAAGACTATTTTTTGTCGGTACGCCATAACTTCCTTAATACATCATCAAATTACATGAATGAGGCATCATTTTAAAGCTTTCCTTAACCACTACACGGGAAAAATAGACAAACAGCTTAAAATTCATGTTTTAATAACAAAAATTGATTTAAAAAACTTTTATATTATACTCTGTATGTTCCTAATGAAAGGCACCATCTACTAACCATCTGTTTAACTAGCATGACAGCTGTTAGTTAGATTGTTTACACTGTAAGATTGTATAGGGAAACTGTTATTTATAAACCAATGTAAATAAATAAACTTAATTAACTGAATTAAATCAACGTGTTAAATCAGGTAAATGTAGGCCTACTCCGAACTTGCGAAATATTCGCACGGGTCAGCTAGTTTTGTAATAATTTAATTCAGACGATCTTGTCATTAACAATTAATTGTAAATGACCATTTAATATTATCTGTCTTGAATACATTTGCAATTATTTAAAGATTTTTATAAATTGCATGCAGTCTATTTAAATCTGTAAAACATCATAATAATGAAACAAAATTATCAAATTACCTGTCATTAAAACACATCACATCAAGTTGTTATATTGCATTATTAGCGAATTTCCGTAGAAAAATGAGCTATTGCAGTGGCCCTTTTTTACTAAGACCCAAGGTCGGAAGTAGCAAATGAGCACCGATCTTGGTCCCAGAATATATTTTTGGGTGTCATTAAAAATAACATATATATATATTTATGTATAAATGTGTTCGCACTCTAGCGGCCGCATTTTAAGTCTGATTTGGTTGAAATTTGGTACACATGTTGATTGCCTACGTCGCTCGGACGAGTTCGTTAGCCAAAAAAATCCAACAATCGAAGCACGTTTATTGACCGGAAGTAACTATTTTTTGAGATTTTTCCAACGAGAATGAGTTTGTTTTTGAGTTTTTTCTACAAATATAAAAGTAAGATGTTATTCTGCACATTTTGTTTTTTTACGCCACCTTATAGCTCGCTTGGTTCCCCCAAAATCGATCGAAACGTAAAATACCATAGAAGTACCCGGTTCAAAGCCATGTGGTGGATTGTACCATGGGATTGGCGTGCGAAGCACGCAATGCTTTGTGTATTGAAGATACTCCCAATATGCGGAATGGCGTGCGAAACACGCAAGCATTGTGTATTGATTATACTCCCAATACGGGGGTTGGCGTGCGAAGCACGCAATGTTTTGTCTATTCCCAGACCAATTTTGACATTGTTTTTGAAGCCATAATGGCCCTTACAGCCGCCAGTCTAACAGAACATATCATAAAATCTGTGCTCATGCTTCCTGTGTCCATTATTGGTTTTGTGCTTGCAAGTATTGCGTAGACTTCCGTTTTCAATACCTTATAGCGACACTGAGTATCTTTTCTCTGTGTACGGTCCTTTGTGCGTGTACATTCCGGCTCCCGTACCTTCGTCTGTTTTGGACCATCCGTGAACCATATCTGTCCATGTCTAAGGTTAACCTGATGTTCACGAGAACAATCAGAGCCGGAAAAATAGCCTCTAATTTGCTATCAAAATATTATACCTGGGAATCATGTGACCAGCTCGCAGCATAGGATCCCACTCCAGCGTATTTGTTTAGGCACTTACAAAACTTGACACCGATACACCAACAGCACCAATATCGCAGCCTTCTTTCACATTTACTGACTCGATCAGTAGCTATATAATATATATATATCAGTATTTATTTAAAATTAGCTTTACTATTAGCCATTTCTAACATACAAAATATTTTCACAAACCAAAGAATATGTATTTTATAAATTATCGAGATATTCAACGTTATATAATTGAAAATTGGTTTACTAAAATATTTAACTAGGATTTACATAGGCCAAATTATTGATTAATTACCATAGCAACCAGTAAACAACTTCAACAAACTGAGACGATATCATAACGATAAAAACGGGAGACCTGCAGCCCGCCCACATATCAATGAGTGTGAAAGCTACTCTTAAGTTTAAGTTGGTTTTCAAGACCACTAACATCGTGACGATATCGTGTATGTAGGTGTCGTGTCGATTAGTGTGAATTCAGCCTTTGGCTCTATGTTGTTGGCAATATATCAAATCATAAAGACAATTAATTGGCAATATCCAACCAAGGTGAGAAAACAAGTGTACAGTTACAGTAAGTGATGTGTACAAATGAATTTTTAAGTGAACTTATAAATAGCTGGTTTGAGTACAATTTTCTGCCAATCCTAACGCTTTCTTTATGGATTTATCTAATATGGAGACATATTTCAGTACTGGATTCATCCGTTATGGAATCGTCTAGATATAGTTAGCCACGCCACTCCTACTACCGGTATTGCTTCTTATGTAACATGTTATGTAATGTGTTATGCAACACGTTATGTAACCTGTTATGTAACCTGTTATAGGTTACATAACGTGTTGCATAACATGTTACTGAAATAGGTCTCGATAATGGAGGAACTCCGAATCGCGTTGACAAACTGAAGTGAAAGTGTTACGTTAGGATTGACAGAAAATTGTACTCAAACTTATTTCATGGATCCTAGCAGATATAATTTGTATAATAAAAATAAATAGCTGGCCTGATGATGCGGCTTGTGGCATTGAAACATGTAGCCACTTGTAATTAAGGTAAAGTAAAACCAACTGAAAGACTACAATTATTGGCACGAAGTAAATAATATATTATAAAACATATGTAGATCTAAGTCTAGCAACAATGAATACAATACTCATTCATAAATTTCATCTGTTCAAGAACAAATATATGTAATGGATACAACCAATTTGTAGAAGTCTTTTGTAATTAAGAAAATTCTCTTTCTAAATTACATTATTTAAAAAGTAAATCAAGTTTTGATACCTGAAGGGCGACATAGTCACCGAATCCTATTGTTGTTAGTGTTACGAAGCAGTAGTAGAAACTGTCAAAGTAACTCCAGCCTTCGTATCTAGAGAAGACGGCAGCTCCTGTTGTAATTATCACAGAGGACAACATTCCTGTAGCCATCATAAGGTTTATTTCCGTAGCCTCCGTGTGCTGACAGTGCAGGTACCTCTTTGCTCTTCTAATTACAATCGAAGCGAACTTGTTAAGACGTTCTCCTATACTTTGGAACATGACCAATCCGAGAGGGATTCCAACCATAGCGTAGGCCATACAGAATGCCTTGCCTCCTATAGTAACCGGAGTTGAATGACCATAGCCTAAGAAATCACAACAAAATGTTATTGCTATCGTATTATTTGTTTTATAATATAGTTTTGAGTGACATGGTTTACAATCATGTGAGACAGAAATTTTATAAATTACGTTACCAGCCCGATAAGTAGGGGTCCTTTCAATGCGAGCATGATAGTTTCCGTGCACAAGGCTGAGCCTAGTCTGTAAAACAATTATCCTTCTATTTGAAATTTATGTTTATTGCACAATTAGTGGTGTTTTCTTTATTTAATCCTTCACTCAGGAGTATATTTTGGTTAAAATTAAATGTATGGCTCATTATATTCATCGCTGAAATGCATTAAGAAAGTTGCTAGAAAGGCACATAAACCACTAAGTTTACTATTATTTCTTGCTCTGGAAGTAACACGTAATAAATAAATGTGTTATTGTTATAACATATGATGTTATTACAATCAGCTGATGTTATTACAATCGGCTGTTTACATAAAACTGCAATGTTTATTATTACTGTATTTGTAATCAGATAGTGCACGGGGAAAAAGGACTTACATGTCTATGAACACATAAAGAAAACAGCTGTTTTCAGTGTAGTATAATAAAAAATAAGTTACCTATCATTGCTAGGACAACAGTGGCAAAATAAAAGGCCCCAGCAAACTTCCACTGAGGTCCAGCTTTGTGGGGCTTGTTCTCAATGATTACAATCTCTATCATCCTGTAGTCTTCGTGGGATATGTTATATTTCCTGAGTAAGTTATCACGCATGTCTGGAAATTAAGTGAATACATATATAAATATATATAGAGAGAGAGAAAGATATTACAGATAGTGATTGTGAGATATAAATATACTTAAGGTTTATATATTTAATAAAACATGGTTGTTAAAATTTATTTTAAAACGTGTATGTACATTTCCAGTATTCCAATTTAAACTATATAGAACTAATTGTACCATAGAGAAACTTATATAGGAAAAAACAGATAAATATACAATGAAGTTTTAATAGAAAAGAACCAAATATCCTCATGCTGCATTACCTACAGCGTTAGTTAAAAGTCTGGAGACATCTAGCTGTTTAGTGAGTGGGTTGAGAAAAGCCATATTCATACAATGTTTTATAAGGCATGCCAATGTACAATTTTTATGAATGTGGCAAATTCAGAAATGTTGGGTGCTGTTAAAAATGTTTAAATGTAGACCCCTGTTGTGTGACCCCTCATTTTGAAGGTATTTATAAAAGAAAACAAACCACGCAAACTAGAAGTCTCTGTCTCAACCCTACCAACAGTTAACAATTCTTGGGAATTTATAACTAGAAGAACTTCATTCCACAAGTGGACTCTGACCAGTCTGAACCATTTTGGTCCTTAAGTCTTATCAGTGGTTGCGTAGTCTCCATACTATTATCACTCTCTTGCCAGTATAGACCTGAGTAACATCTTTCTACTACTTTACCATGGAGTTAAGTTAACAGGAACGTATAACAGTGTTAATGATGCGAGGTTACAATTCGATCTCACAATGAAGTGACAAATTTATTCAATGATCCGTTTACCGACCGACACGCTATATCAAGATCTGCTGTTGAAAAAACCATTATACGTTTTGAAGAAACAGACTCTGTTACGAATCGTCCAAAATCAGCGACAATCGAGGAACATTGTATGGAGTTTTGCAGTCTGTTGTTGGTAACCCACATGTGTCAACTACTTTTAACTAACGCTGTAGGATATTTAAGGAAGAGAATGTTTTTAATTCAAGAGGTCATACTCGTCAAGAAATTTATTGATGTGATGCAATGCAAGTAGAGACAGAAAAATTAAACCTTAATAAAATAACTGTCGTACTATCTCGGTCGGGCGCACCATCAGGCGCAACTAATCCAACACATTTTAACTAATTTTCATAAACACTGGTTGTAAAAGTAGGCCTACTAGAAATATAGAAACTTTCAGCCTTTTCAAATATATTGCTAGCACAGAAGTCAGAAACAAAACAAAACATTATAAATAATAAAAAAGAAGTCGATAATACTGAAATAAATGATTTCATTGTGTTTACATTTACTTAAATTAGGTACAAATATAAAAACTGAACTAAGATCTAATGAATATTTACTAATGTTTTCAAAATCAAAGTTTTTTTTTATAAACCATTTTCAGAAAATAAACCAAATAAGGAAAAACATAGATATTATTATTATAGGCATGTGAAATAAAGAACATTACTAAAACTGAAATCAAAATATTACAAAACAAACAAAAATGTGTGTCTACATAAGCAACTGTAATAGTGACAATACTACTGAACCAGTTGTCAGAATGGTCAAATATTGGTTCAGTAAGCCTTGCAACAACATATTATATATCCTCCAGCTTTTGCTAAAGTTATAGGTGGCCTCATTCTCCTTGTCTGCATATATTTCCAAGTTGTAGGTGAAGAACATTTTAGCTTCAACAAGAGCCCGCATTTTAATCTCTTATTTGTTTGATTTTATCTACAAGAGTTGTTGCTATAATATGAGTATTCTGAAGAGTTTAAATAATATAAACTTAAGTAAAATTTAAATACTCTTCACAAAAACCAACACGAGGCGAACTATCTCACAGATTATGTGTTCACTGCTGAAGTTTACAGATTACAAAGGAAAACAGAAACACGCCTATTCCATAGAAGCTAGTAAAGGGGGAAGCTATTATGAACGCTACCCAGTTTCAGGAAAAACTATAGATTATATTTGTAGAAACCTGTTTAGAAAAAGGTTAATTTCACAGATTAGTTGCAGCTGACGGAACGGTCAATTTGATCTTTCACATGCCATTCACAGTTCATTTAGAGGAAAAAATATTTATTTAAGTGATGATGGCCACAGGAAAAAATATTATTTCAGTTTCTAATTTGGTTAGTTTTTTTATGCTAAATTGTATTTTTATTATTAGTTTTATTTATAATGTTACTCACATCTTCTCTGAAATTAGATTGCGCAATAACAACACGTATTGCGTAGTGTTAATATTGCATTAACCTGTTGGTCGTTATTTTTTCTCAATATATTTACGTTACGCCTGTAGAAGTAATGTAGAACAGAGTCTGGAAGACCATTATCAGTAGTCAGATTCTAAATGCCAGCACTACCTGACTTGATTGATCCTAAGTTTGATAGTGGTTGGTAATAAAACCTTCAATATAAACCAAATAAGTCTTTCGCCTTGTTTTTTATTCGTAAACTAAAGCCATTGTATATTTTAAAAATAGACGGTTAAATATTTTACCTTGTAAAAACTCCCAACGTTTCCTTTCTGTTTCGGATTCCAATGCATCAAACACAGCTGCCCCTACGAGTAAATACGTAAACGTGCACACCACCAATGAAAGAGTCCTTACATTCTGCCTTTTCATGGTTGAATTCAATACAACTGCTCAGAATCGTGGTCTTTTCGAGAGGAACTAGAAAAGGTTAAGATTTTTATTTCCACAGGGAAAATTTTTTCGGCTTATTAAAAAGATTAGTTTAACCCTTTTATTGTGGGTTATATAGAAACACCAACAGAAAATACTTTTTAGGTGAACTGTTTTTAATACCAGATTGTGTTTGAAGCCATTTTTGTGTCAAACAACTTATAACCAACAGATATACAAATACTCGGGACATTGACAGTGTGATTTAAGGGTCTGCCATGATTAATGGTGGCCATCATGGATTTTTATCCCATAAGAGCAATGTTAAATTTAAAACCATTTATTTTGTTTATTGAAGTTATACTTCTTTGCGCCCGTTGTAATCGGGATGGGGTGTCGGTCGAGAAACTGCGTCACGCGTTAGGAGTAAAATCCGGAAAGTGCCTTTTTATACATTTCTTCGTATATTCGTGTACTTTCCTATACTTCAAAACGTCGGATTGATTTGAAACTTTGCACACTTATCAAGGACCAATGACAATGCAATATTAATTTTGTTGGGTGTAGTAAGTGAGCACTGATCATGGTCCAAAGAACACGACGTGATTTTCACCCCCTTCAAAACGTCTGATTGACTTGAAACTTTGCTACACTTATCAAGGAACGATGACAATGCAATATTAATTTTGTTGGGTGTAGTAAGTGAGCACTGATCATGGTCCCCTGAACACGTTTTCGGCAGTCATTAAACATTTTATATGCAGGGTGATTCACGACGATATGCAGAAACTTCGGGAGTTCATCCATTTTGTTGGGTGTAGTAAGTGAGCACTGATCTTGGTCCCCAGACTAACTGTGACCAACCAAACAGATGCAACGATAGTATTCATAAGCGTATGTAACAAAGAGGGAAAAAATGGGATATTAATTTTAAAATATGCCTTCAGTGTTGGTTAGTGTTTTTATAAAAGAATAGGCTATCATCTACAAAATAGTAGGGCTACTCTAAGTTACGACTAGTTTTTCCCAAAATATATTAAATCAATAGTAAGTCTACCTGTCTTTACCATTGGATGGCCAAAGAAGTATAACTTCCACTTTTTTTTATTATAGAATGTTTAGCAAGGTCTCATTTTAACCTCAATCGCAATACGCATCCGTTTAGGGTTTCAGATTTTTTTAAATCCCATTGATTTGTCATGTAATCAACACTTTTTAATTACCAAGTAAACATTTTTTTCCTTACACAATAAAAAATTAATAGTTAAAAGTAAAACGCAAGCCAGATCTGCAATTTTATAAAGAATGTTTAGTTTTTCTTGCCATGCAATTACAAAAGATAGATTTTTATAAAATGGTTTTAAATGAGGTAATGTCAAAGAGCTCAGCTGCAAGAAACTCCACTGATTGGATAACAGTAAAACACTGTAATCACCAGTTGCTTTCTCTTTTGCTGGTGACCTTCTCCCTTGACAATTCCATTAACCATATTCATTTTATGACATAAATTTCAAACAGAAAATCCGTAAAAATTGCAAATAACGTTTGAGATACTTTTCAAAAAATGTTTTTGGTGAAAAATATATTAACTTTAAAACTAGCATTTGATCTAACAACCCTTTAATTTAAGTCTTCACAGTAAGTGTGTGATTCTTTCATCGGAAAATTTTTGTTGATAAAATTGATTGCCATTACTGATGATTATTGTCGTTTGTGTTTTGGTTCCCATGTTTAATAAATCTGTGCGACCGACGAATCTTCATGACTGTGAGAAATTATCATGTCATCAATCTATCTAATGCATATTGCATCGCATATCACTAAAATGAAAAAGACTGAATGGAATTAGAAATGCACATGTGATGCAATTTAAGATAAATGATAACTAAAATGAATACTTTTGGAATAAAATAAGCTCTTTATTTAAATTTATTTTTAATTTGTTTTTCAAAACTTAGTTTTTTGTTTAAATCTGGTTAATAATCAATTAAGTTGAATATTTTAATGCCATTCAAGAAATAGTATATTCTTTTGGTAAATTAAATGCGTGTACATTTTTTATTTTTTTTTTATTTTGGCTATATCTAGAAAAGACCAAGTTATATCAAAATCTGTAAAAAATAATATTATATAAAACAAAGTCAGCTCTGAGCCGACAGTTTTTTTTATTAATTATTTATAAATAAAAATTACAAAAGACTATCTGTCCTAGATGTCTTAATTTTGAGGTTATGAAAAGTGAAATTAATGACATGTAATACAGTGTAATAGTTAAATAAATAAGCATGCAGTTTCTAAGAATATTTGGTTTATTTTAAGGCAATGATGAAGTTTACTTTAAAATCTCGAAAAGAAATTGTGAAACTGTTGTTTATTTCTATTCCTTCTCTTCAAAAATGTGTTTGTACAATGACAAACTTGTATTAACATACACAACAATGTATCACAACACAGAAAACAATTAACGTACTCAATTTCATGTAGCCATTTTGATTCCTTTGTGTGTACTAAATTACAAAATATTTATGAAATCAAGTTTCATTTATGGCAGTATTTTAAATACATTATTAATTTACTCTGTACACACTCCTTCGACTTTGGAAGCACACTACTTGTGATGCAGC